>MU158764.1:159311-178645 GCA_015888305.1 Antheraea pernyi | reverse complement strand
GACAATGACGAATTAAAGGCGATTGTGGAAGCTGATGATATATAATCTACGGCTAAATCAGCAGCAGCTTTCGACGTTAGCGTCAAAACAATATTGGTGCATTTGCGTCAAATTGGCAAGGGAAACAAGCTTGTCAACTAGGTGCCCCACGAACTCAGTGATCGCCAGCGCGAAGTACGCGTCGAGACGTGCCTTGCACTGCTCAACAGACACACACATGAAGGAATTTTGAACCGCATTGTTACCTGCGATGAAAAATGGATTCTGTTTGATAACCGCAAGCGCTCAGCAAGTTGGTTGGATCCTGGTTCAGCACCTAAACAATGCCCTAAACTAATATTTAACCCTACAACAGTG
Source organism: Antheraea pernyi (assembly GCA_015888305.1). Taxonomy (NCBI): domain Eukaryota; kingdom Metazoa; phylum Arthropoda; class Insecta; order Lepidoptera; family Saturniidae; genus Antheraea; species Antheraea pernyi. The sequence continues at coordinate 178,288 of MU158764.1, read as the reverse complement.
ATGGTCACTGTTTGGTGGTCTAGCACCGGTGTGATTCATCACAGCTTCTTACCAAACGGGGTGAGCATTACTGCAGATGTGTACTATGAACACAATGATGGAGAAGCTGGTACATCTCCAACCAGCATTGGTGAATCGCTCGACTCCGCTGCTCCTGCACGACAACGCGTGACATCATACTGCACAGCAGACGGTCTCCAAGTTGCAAGAACTGTGGTTAGAAGTTCTCCGTCATCCGCCCTACTCACCAGACCTTGCGCCTACAGACTACTACTTTTTCCAGAATTTGGATAACTCCTTGGCGGGAAAAAAATTCAATATCCGAGAGGCAGTACAAAATGCCTTTGAAGAATTTGTTGCCAGCTGATTTATTTGAGAAGGGCCACTTCGGCCCCTAATAAACGGCCACTGCGTTGGCAAAGATGCATTAATTGCATGGGTGATTACTACGATTAATACAAAAAAATAAATAACATGAAAAAAATTCGTTTAAATTTTTTCATACGAAACGGCAATTTCATAGGTAAAGAACTAATATTAGTCGCACTTGTTAGAAATCAAACCAGCAACATATGATACATGTTTATTAAGCTTTCATACATTGATAGAATTACAATATTTAATAAAGTATAGTTTCTTATAATGTTTAATCAACATTCCGCGGTCAAGACTTTGATTAAATAGGTATTTTGTAATTAATTGAATATGTTTAAATATGTTTAGTTCTATAAAGGCAGTGATACACATACTTAGTACAAAAGCGTGTCAGACGCGTCCCGTACCAAACGCTGCGTGTTGTAAAAGACGTCCGCGACATATTTTTACCGACCCTCCCGATGAAATAACGGCAGTGTACGATCAGTACCAGCCTGTCTCTCCAAACAGAGCGTGCTCATGCCGACGCCCGCGTAGCCACAGATCACGCCACCGTGGTCTGAGGGTAAATTTCGCTCCCGCACACCAGACTAGGCCCCCCTCGGCAACGGCTCAAGCCTAGGTCCGTTCCCTCGGCGTGGAGCCCTTGAGTACGTTGCTCGCGCGATACAGTGACACAAAATGTTACATCACTGCGACAACATTACACATATCACCTCCACACACGTGCACGCATACACGCTTACACATGCAATAGCGTAGTCAGTTCGGATAAAAAAAGTGTCAGACGCGGACGAGACGGTGACATGACCAATGGTAACAAACATACAGTCCTCCCAAATCTTTTTGACCGTTCTTAACGCGCATTATATTACATGTATAACGAGACAACTTGAGAATAAATAAATCCTAATTTTAAATACCTATAATAATATTGTGACTTTGTTTTGTGTTAAACTCTTGACTATATTATGCTCAAGCCCGAACTTAAAGATAAAACGTTCAAAACGATTGAAGAGAACTGTTACAACATTTATATCATAGTTCTGCAAACAGATCTATACTAATATTATAAAGAGGTAAAGTTTGTGAGCTTGTGACGTTGCAAGAGGTAATATCAAGAAATCATGGTCCGATTTAAAAAGTTCTTTCAGTGTTGTTTAGCTCATTTATCGAGGAAGGTTATACAATATGTATCATCACGCTCAGACCAATAGGAGCGGAGCACCAATTAAGAATGTTGCAAATCGGGGTTTTTTTCCTCTTGAGAGCTTTCGCTGCGTGTTAGCGTTAGCCCAAAGCAACTATGCCACGCGGACTAAGTCGCGGGCAGAGGCGAGTTCAATAATAAAAGATCACAAGCCGTTAGTGTTTTTCGGTAACTGGCAGTTTTCGAGTTTGTAAATTATTACAAGTAAACTATAGCTATGTGTGTCACGAGCTTAAATTGGGATAATCTGTAAGGTTTTGAGAAGATTATCGAGTGAATCAATCGATGTGATTGATAATTTATTCTTAATATTGGATTACACCACAGTTTTATCACAATGTTATTTTGCGACATCTACTAGATGATTTGCTTACAAAACTCACTTTTTTGTTTACTTTGTGGCCAGTATAATTAAATATCAAAATATATATAAATATAATGAATGGTATGAGGTCTGATGTTGTGCGCGTCATATCGCGAAGACTACTGCACATATTTGGGTCATATGTTTTTGTCGTGCTTAATTCTACGCACGTAAATATCTAGTATTTAGGTATTATCTAAAAAAAATATCAACGTTATTTAAAGTTTTAAGAAAGTACAATTTTTATAGGCTTAAAAAATTTTACTAGCAGAGAATATATTTTTATATTAATTTTTATTATGATTATACCTCTGTATTTTAAATATATATAAATAAATAAAATATATAAATTAGGCATCAATACATATAAAACAAAGTCCTCTGCCACGTCTGTCTGTCTGTTCGCGGTAAACACAAAAACTACTGAACGGATTTTCACACTGTTTTCACCAGTAGATGAAGTGATTCATGAGGAAGGTTTAGGTATATAATTTGTCAGGCTTTTTTTTAAATATTAAAGCGAGACAATGTCTGCAGGACCCGCTAGTATTAAATAAAATTTACATCTTATAGAAACTAGTAAAAGTTATTAACTTACAGGGTTTTTCATAGTTTGTATTGTATATCTAAAGCATTTAAAGATATATTTAAATATGAAATTTCCTCTTTTAGAATTGGATATGTAGCATTAATGTTAAAAGAACATAATTATGGTTTCTTATTACACAGAACGTAATGGTTATAATGACAATAATTATTGTAATTATCATTCGTATGATATGTAATATATGTATGTATATATGTAAGTATTAAAATGTTTTGTAGGTTAGTGATGTACCGGCTTGGGCGTTGGGAACGTTTCTACGGGTTGCACGAGCTTCATTGCCCGAAGGATGCAATCTAAACGTGCATGAACACTCAATAGAACACGAAGAAATTCGTTACGTGCCCGATAATCAGCTCATTGACTTAAAACAACAACTTCAGGATATGGGCGGCAGCCGAGCTGAAGTCAAGAAAAAGAGGAGATAAATTAACTATAATATATGATGCTAGTATTTACAAACGGTTTTAGAAATAATGAAAATATGCTTATATGAAATAAATCATTTCAATTTTAAAGTATATTCAATGGTTTTATTTATCGTTATTAAAAGTGATATTATAATAAAGCTAATTAGAGATTAAGTCTTTTCTCCCACTACGCCTATGTCCTCATGACAACCATTGGTAACTAAGCAGTTTAAAATTCGACTATCTAATTGGCAAGTATTTATTAAGGAAGAATTGGATGTATAAATATATAGGTCTGGTCTTAAGGCAAATTGAATGATTGTTGATGTAAGCAAAAATTGCTGTACCTATTCTTCCTGGATGGGCCGACTATGAAGAAATGTTTTACGGTGAAGCTGTTAAGACCTTGGTAGGTAAATACCGATGAGTTCGAAAAAAAAATTGACGATTAAACTCCAAACCTCTCTAATATCAGTCGCTCGATTCGAATGAAGTTTATGTACGTATTTATGGTATGGATGATATAGCTGTTTTTTTTAAATTTGTAAACATTTAGAAAATATTAGTCACATCTCAAGATTCTGCACTGCTCCGGACAACAGCAAATGCTTTCACGTTTTGAATATGCTTCCCATATATATCGGCTCTAATAAATTATTTAAAAACGTTGAAAAAATGTCTTATGCTGTTTTGTTTAAAATTTTCCACCCAAGATATTTTAATTGTATCTTTAGCGCATATCTCAACAAAGAATATCTGCCTAGGACAATTTTGTTAATGTATCTAGGTCTGTAATAGTTTGTATAGTGCATGACTTAACTAGGTTGCAATAGTTATTTATTACGGTCCATCACACACATCGTCCCATACTAACAGAAACATTGTTAATAAAATAAAATTAAATGCCGCCATAAATTCAATAAAATGCATATATTTAGAATAATCAGCTAGGCTCGCTAGTTTAAAATATATTTTTAGAAATAATCAACCCGTATAGTCAATTTTCACATTATTAGGTTCATTATATTCGAGTCCACGTTTTTACCCCGACGATAGCATTTATTGGTTTTACGTACTTTTTATATTTAAAAGGAGTGTTTTCAAAGATTCATTTTATTAATTTATAATGTAAAGAGAACTGAGAGATCATCAATAATATTTGACAGTTCTATCCCAAGTATGTACTTAGTTTCGACAAATACTTCCTATACACCTATCAAGACAAGGTAACAATTTATCAAACATGTAATATCGTGACTGATCTACGCACAAAATATTTTTAAGATGAACTTATAGTAAGTAATAATTAATTTTATCATGGCCAAGTACATACTTTAAAAGAACTCGCTTTACTACAGTGGCCTCCATTCGCTACTAACGTCAATTACAAAATCTAAAGACTGTATAGCATGTATCTACTTATTGATGATGCCCAATTATTAAAACATCGGTAATAATCATAATAATGGTGTAGACGTAAAACCCGTTTTATGAATAAATTGTTTGGATACCGCTTAGGGCCCTAACACATGCAAAGCGAGGCGACATGTTGCTATTTCGGATCATTTACCTTTGTTTTGATATAACAAAGTAATTACCGTTCGTTTGACAATTAAAATATTGCATGTATAAGACAACACCCTTTTTTTTTTTTTTTTGCCGCCATAAATTCAATAAAATGCATATATTTAGAATAATGAAATTTAAAAATAATACTAACAGAAACATTGTTAATAAATTAAAATTAAATGCCGCCATAAATTCAATAAAATGCATATATTTAGAATAATGAAATTTAAAAATAAAACTAACAGAAACATTGTAATAAATTAAAATTAAATGCCGCCATAAATTCAATAAAATGCATATATTTAGAATAATGAAATTTAAAAATAAAACTAACAGAAACATTGTAATAAATTAAAATTAAATGCCGCCATAAATTCAATAAAATGCATATATTTAGAATAATGAAATTTAAAAATAAAACTAACAGAAACATTGTAATAAATTAAAATTAAATGCCGCCATAAATTCAATAAAATGCATATATTTAGAATAATGAAATTTAAAAATAAAACTAACAGAAACATTGTAATAAATTAAAATTAAATGCCGCCATAAATTCAATAAAATGCATATATTTAGAATAATGAAATTTAAAAATAAAACTAACAGAAACATTGTAATAAATTAAAATTAAATGCCGCCATAAATTCAATAAAATGCATATATTTAGAATAATGAAATTTAAAAATAATACTAACAGAAACATTGTTAATAAATTAAAATTAAATGCCGCCATAAATTCAATAAAATGCATATATTTAGAATAATGAAAACTAAAAATAAAGTCGTGGTGGTCGAGCGGTTTGACCCGTGGAATATCAATCCGTTGTCCACAGGTTCGAACCGCGGCAAGTACCAACGATTTTTTCGCAATACGCGTACATTTACTAATTTAAATTGGTATCACTATCGGCTAACGGTGAAAGAAAACTGCGAGGAAACCTGAATCTGAGAAATGTTCTTTTAGTACCTCCGTATGTGGGAGAACTATAATATAGATTTCTCGGAGCTTAAAATCGCCAATATTTGCCGTGGGCGCGGTGATTATTCCCAAACCATTCTACGGGAAGAAGCCAATGGCTTTGCAGTGGGTAGCTTACAGGCTGATTATGATGAAACATAAAAAAATATTTGTAGGTATCTAATCCATACTACTAACTATAAATCTAGATAAAGAGTTTGTTTATATGGTTGAACGATCTAATCTCAGGAACTAACGGTCGGATTGGAAAAAATCTTTCGGTTTTAAATAGCTCATTTATCGAAGAAGCCTTTAGGCTATATATCATCATGCTAAAACTTAGGAGTGGAGCACCAATGGAGAATATTTCAAAATCTTTTTTTTCTCCTTTTGAGAGCTTTCGCTGCGTGTTAGTGTTAACCCTGTAGGGACACACATAAGGTCTATGCAAAATATGTATTATGTAATAATGTACGTGGGTGCATAAAATATACAGAGCGCGGCTGCGTCCGCGCTCGATTAATTAGTCGGTAATAAACTCTCCAAACAAATAGACGTCATTTTATTTGTATACTCCCAGAATGTGGTTAACGGTATTTGGACAATAGATAAATCAAATTATACGTTAAAACCCAAAGTAACTATTCGACACTGACGAAGTCACGGGCAGAAGCTAGTCAATTATAAAGAGAATAACAAACATAACTGAACAACGCGTTGAAAATGTATGCCCGAATAGAAAGGTTTGTCGTGGTGGTCGAGTAGTTTGACCCGTGGAATATCAATCCGATATCCGCAGGTTCGAACCGCGGCATATACCAACGATTTTTTCGCAATACGCGGACATTTACTAATTTAAATTGGTAACACTATCGGCTAACGGTGAAAGAAAACATTGCGAGGAAACCTGAATCTGAGAAATGTTCTTCTAGTACCACCGTATGTGGGAGAACTATAGATTTCTCGGAGCTTAAAATCGCCAATATTTGCCGTGGGCGTGGTGATTATTCCCAAACCATTCTACGGGAAGAAGCCAATGGCTTTACAGTGGGTAGCTTACAGGCTGATTATGATGAAACATAAAAAATTCTTTGTAGGTATCTAATACATACTTTATACTAATATATAAAGCTGAAGAGTTTCTGTTAGTACTACCGGTCCGATTTGAAAAAGTCTTTCGGTTTTAAATAGCCAATTTATCGAGGAAGGCTTTAGCCTATATAACATCACGCTTAGACTTAGGAGCGGAGCACCAATGAAGAATCTTTCAAAATGTTTTTTTTCGTCTTTTTGAGAGCTTCCGCTGCGTGTTAGTGTTAACCTAAAGTAACTATTCTGTGCTGATGAAGTCACGGGCAGAAGCTATTCAGTTATAAGAGAAATTATCAAGAGATTAGCAAACAAAACTGAACAACGCGTTGAAAATGTATGCCCGAATAGAAAGGTTTTATTATGTGAATACTGGCTCTTAAATTTCATTATTTTACATGAGAAAACACATCGGAATTAATTCAATCTGAATGTGTATATTCTAATGAACAATAATACCCATTATTTGTTACTAGTTTTATTTTTATACACGTACTTAGATCATTTCCAAAGACGTTTGTGATGTCCGCAATATAAAACACAATTAAGTCGTAAATTGTTATACAGTTTTTGCTAGTGACACATGAATACCTAGAAAGAACAAATAAAGACACTGGTTTTCAGATACTATTACAAATCGCTTTGTACTATAATTTATTTGCAACGTCTAATGTGTTCTCGTGTTCGACTGCCAGCGTGAGAATTGTGTGCAATCCTTAATGGATGGACTGCTTGCATGAAATTGCGTTATAGTTTATAATTAATCAAAATCTTCGATATGAAACATTTGTATTATACACTACAACAGATGTTAGATATATTAATATCATTATGCTTTTCACGTTACGTTACAAAAAAAAACCATTATTAGATGTAGTGTTTATCGGTCATCACACCGTCTTATGTTGTACCCACTAGGCAAACAAATAAGACCGATCTAGATACTTTGTTCCGATGAGAAGAATACTACGTACTAAGCTCAGTACATACGAGGCAGACATACTTCGCAGTTACTGATGTCATGAGACTGCAGTCATCACTTGATCATAAATGGCCGCGAGCGCTGTAACGATCACCTAGTATGAAGTCGATTGCATAGTTTTTTTTACTGTAGCGCGATTAAGTGACTGTACTGTACTTGATGGTAAGTACAATGAAATCCAAAAACAACGGTGACAGTCGTTGTATCCACAATACATCGGCAGTCGGCACTGTCATGCCGGCCTGCAAGCCTCTCGGTAATATAATTTATACTGGCCGGTCCCGAAACCTAACACTAATAAAAGACAGTCACTGTGACCGGTTTATCGTCACGTCGCGTCATGTCACAACCCATTCGTGTACATACCACTATGAAACTGGTTTAAGCCGATGCATCGGTTGTTTCAAAATATATATTAAACTAAAGTAACATGAAGAGGACAGAAGGCTCTAAATGTTAGTGCTATAACGGAGTATTTCAATTAAATAGTAAGTTACAATTTTTACCAGCTATCTATCCTTATATGAATAGGCGATAGTAAAACGGTTGAGTATTTTTTCCTGCTCTATTTTAACCGATTTAGTTTTTTTGTGTTTAGTATTTGAAATTGAAAGAATTCATTTATTTTACAACATAGACGAGTCGAAGCCTTTATTTATAGGACTGTTGTTCGTCATAATTCACGCTCCTTACATCCACAATCTACAAGACTTGCCCATCTAATACTTAATACAGTTTTTATCATTTAGAACAAAACAAAAAGAATTACAGGAAATAATATCTTTACATTAACATGTGTAGAAAAACTTTGTACATTTTTTTTTATATTAGGCAAACGAACAGGTGGGTTAAGTGTTGTTAAGTGATCACCACCGTCCATAGACACTTGCAACACCAGGAGAGTCGCAAGTACGTTGTTAGCCTGTGGAGGGGGGAGTAGGAGCAAGGAGAAAGGGAGGGGGGAGTAGGAGCAAGGAGAAAGGGAGGGGGGAGAGAAAGGTGGGCCTCCGGCGCTCTCACTGACCGAGCGAAACGCAACAATGCAAGCACTGTTACTTCACGTCGGCTTTCTGTGAGAGGGTGGTACTACCCCTAACGAGCCGACCCATTCATGCTGAAACCAGTAAAAACTCGCCAGTGTACAAACTAATAATACAATAAAGTATTATTCTGTTTTCATTGATAATAATCTGTTTATTTTGTAAATGTAAAATTACCAACAATAATAATTCTACAAATAGACAAACTATAAAATTAGTGATTGTACCAAACAGAACTATCAATTATTATAATGATCGTTGATTCATGATTAGAATCTGTGTTAGTCAGAACGGCGCTGCAATAGTTTCAAATAAGTATATAAGTACACACGTTCAAATTTAACCTTGCGATTTACCGGACAGATGAATCGTGCGTCCACACAACCTACACACGTTTAACTTAAAAATACGCAATCTACCAGTTGTATTCTCACAGCTAATACAGACTACTAATTCTCTCTTAAACAGTTTAGTTTTTCCTTTTAGAATATCTTGCACGTAGTTTTAAAATGAGCTTCTTTTATATTGTTTTTTCTAACATTTCAGTTTGATTACAGGCCGTGGTACACGAATCTTCATAAAAGCAAAGGTTAAAAATCGTATTTTACGCTCGCTACCATTGATATATAAAAACCCTAGATGCACAGTCAACGTCTCAAAACCTTCCGCATAAAATGAGCGCATAATTGAGAATTGTGCGCTCATTAACAAATAGTCTCTCGTCACTCGCGTCTTTGGACTTTTTGGACACTGCTTTGTAAAAAACAATTAGCGTTAGGTTGAATTTACAAAAAAGTAAGCTTATAGTATAACTATAACTACTTAGGTCTATCGCTGAGTTTTTGGGGACGGTTTTGAGCGTTACTTTCATTCGAGACTGTGCATCTTGGGTTTTTATATATCAATGCTCGTATCCAAAAATAAATGTAGGCAGTTTCTCTGGTACAGCTTTCTGTTTGCACTGTAAAGTTTTATAATTAGAGTTTTATCTAATAGGATCTATTTTGATTACAGTTCAGTTAAACACTACATATGCTTTAACTGTTGACTCTATTACCAAACCGAACGATTTATTTGTACAGTTCGACTGTACAATTAGAACTGAAGGTTTATGGAAGCTTTAATATTGCTTTAATTTAGCTCGAGTTCTGTGTTATTATCATCAATAATAACTACATTGCGAATATACTACGCTATAACTTGGATGTATTTTGCCCAACGTAGCATATTATGAAAGGTATAAGTCTGCAATCTAATACAATCGAGTACTTTAAGTAAAGTATAATTACTGTCCAATCATTTCTCAATGCAGTAAAATGATCACTGCATAGTTACTCACATTATTAGGTATGTGAGCTTATAGTATAACTATAACTACTTAGGTCTATCGCTGAGTTTTTGGGGACGGTTTTGAGCGTTACTTTCATTCGAGACTGTGCATCTTGGGTTTTTATATATCAATGCTCGTATCCAAAAATAAATGTAGGCAGTTTCTCTGGTACAGCTTTCTGTTTGCACTGTAAAGTTTTATAATTAGAGTTTTATCTAATAGGATCTATTTTGATTACAGTTCAGTTAAACACTACATATGCTTTAACTGTTGACTCTATTACACCGAACGATTTATTTGTACAGTTCGACTGTACAATTAGAACTGAAGGTTTATGGAAGGTTTAATATTGCTTTAATTTAGCTCGAGTTCTGTGTTATTATCATCCATAAATAATTATCTTATTGCGAATATACTACGCTATAGCTTGGATGTATTTTGTCGAACGTAGCATATTATGAAAGGTATAAGTCTGCAATCTAATACAATCGAGTACTTTAAGTAAAGCATAATTACTGTCCAATCATTTCTCAATGCAGTAAAATGATCACTGCATAGTTACTCACATTATTAGGTATGTGATAGATTTTAAAGAAGCAGATTGAGAGAATATCGGTTGGCAACTTGATTATGGTTTCGTAACAAACAGCAACAGACTAAATGTACAATTATAAATTATCATCAAGCAACGTCCATGGCCTGAGGCGGTGAACAAAGTAAACAATTTGCTGTTTAGTCACATCTGCGTTAATACATAAATATTCAGGACGCGCACAGTGCAGCCATCGAGTATGACATATCAGCTTCTTAGTACTTTTTACTACTGCAGTAACGACACAACATAACAGTAGTACCGTAGTTAGTATGTTGTTTATAATTACTTGAAACATTATTAATATGCTTCTATTCTTTATAACATGGCTATACATCATTAAGATTCTGTACAAAAAATAACCTAAAACGAATAACAAAACCCAAAAAATTATGGAAAGTGAGATAAATCGTTTTGTTCAAATATTTCAGGGTTTTATTACACTTGCAAAACAAGTAGAGATGCTTGTAGTATGAATTTAAATGTGTACAATTAAAGTTCTTTGAATTTTGTGTAATGTGTTTAAACAATTAAAATTAACGTTCATCAACTTTTATTTTCGTTAACCGTCACTTTGCGTAATTACCTTTTTCTTAGCTGTTACAGTTGTTACCACAGACCAAATTGTTACGCGGTTGTAATTTGTGCGAGTTGAAAGCAACATTTATTTATTACAAAAGTCATACCTAACACATTAAAGTGTTGTTATAAACAATAAGAAAAATTAATATCACGGTTATTTTTCTCGAGGATGAACCGGTTGTGACATTTTTCGTCTGTCTATATAGTTAACGCGACGGTTGATAACATGGCACTGACATCGTAACGTTATAAAAGGATGCGATGGCAATTATAGTACCTATGTACTGTATCTGTAGGTGATAGAGCCACGCTAAAGTTACTACTGGTTTCAGCTTGAATGGGTCGGCTCGCCCGGGGTAGTACCACCCTCTCACAGAACATTGACGTGAAGTAATTTTCAGGGTTTTATTACACTTGTAAAACAAGTAGAGATGCTTGTAGTATGAATTTAAATGTGTACAATTAAAGTTCTTTGAATTTTGTGTAATGTGTTTAAACAATTAAAATTAACGTTCATCAACTTTTATTTTCGTTAACCGTCACTTTGCGTAATTACCTTTTTCTTAGCTGTTACAGTTGTTACCACAGACCAAATTGTTACGCGGTTGTAATTTGTGCGAGTTGAAAGCAACATTTATTTATTACAAAAGTCATACCTAACACGTTAAAGTGTTGTTATAAACAATAAGAAAAATTAATATCACGGTTATTTTTCTAGAGGATGAACCGGTTGTGATATTTTTCGTCTGTCTATATTGTTAACGCGACGGTTGATGACATGGTACTGATATCATAACGTTATAAAAGGATGTAATAAGGGTGTTGTAATCTGTGAGATACTGTTCTTGTTACTCATTTAATAACCTCATACGCTATACCATATAATACATAAACATCCAAATGTAGGTATTGTATTTTTATTTTTTTATTTACGGCTAGCCACATCCTCAATGAAATTTCCCATCGATAGCAGTAGACGGTTACAAATTGTCAACTTTTTTCAGGAAATAATTAAAGAAAAACTTTTGTAATTCTCTAAGCTTCTTTTACTCGAATCTGCACTTTTTTCTCTCAAAAAAAATTTCGTGCAACTGCAGAAAAAATACCGCCGAACATGAAGCGAGTAAACTTTTCACTCAATATTTTTTTATCAATTGAAAAAAAAAATCTTTTCAGCTGGACGTATTTCACATAACACCACTTTGAAAATTTTAAAAAGAGTTTGAATAAACAATAATCGGAATGTACATTAATTAAAGATGAATTAATTTTTTTATTGGGTTGGGATAAAAAATTTGAAAATTTGCTGCAAAGTGAATTGAATAAACAATAATCGGAATGTACATTAATTAAAGATGAATTTATTATTTTATAGAATATTCACCCCTTTTTAAATTTTTGAACAAGTTATTTGAAAAATGGAGGCTTTTTTTAATTCATCGCCTTTTGGGTTGGGATAAAAAGTTTGAAAATTTCCTGCAAAATGTTTTCAATGACGTAGAAAAGTTAAAATAAAATCAGCTCAATCAAAAGGGTCCGTGTTTAAGAATTGTCAATTTGACATGGAATGCCCTATACAAGTATAAACCTATGTATCGTTAGTTCATCACATTTATCATTCCATTGTGTACGTATTGTGGCCATTCGATAATCGATTCAAAATTGCTACTTTCCGCTGCGGCATGTTCCATCGAATTTATATAAATTAGTATAGACGAACTAATTTGTATGTTGAACTTCTTAAAAAATACAGAATGAGAAAACATGTTCTTGTAATACCATAATGTTTTAGGGAATATAAAGAACCACTAATTACTGATCCTACTTGGGTTCGAATATTTCCCATGCCATAATGGTAGGGTTTTTTTCTAACGCCTGCCTAACTGCCACCCTCAAAGAGAAAATCAATCACTAGGTGTGTTCTATCTAGATTTAGCGTCTTACCAACTTAGATCACAGGGGCCTTCAAAATCAGACGAGATTATTGTCAAACTTATAAAGCAACAGCTTATAAAGTAAGTAAACATTTTTTTTATTGTAGCACGGCAAAATGACTGCCCTGTGCCTGATGGTAAGCACAGTACAATCCAAAAACAATGTCGACCACCGAGTGACTCACTATCCATCGCCGGGCGCCGCTATCGTGCCGGCCAGCGAAGTGCTGGATATGCACAGGCTGATCCCGAAACGCGACGCGCAGAAGCGAATCACTATGACGGGCTTTTTCGCCTTATACATGGTGGTTGTGACCCAGTCGGGCTGTAAAACCCTACCACCCCGCAAAATAATAAAAAAAATAGAAAAGGCTATAATACCTTGAAATTAATGTAATTTCTATAATAATTATAATAACGTTACAAATCTAAACTAATTAAAGATTTACTTACTATTGTGAAATTAAAATGTTATTGTCAGTTAGGTATTTAATTCTTTAGCTTAGCCAATTTACTATAGTTTCTTTTTAATTACACGCGAATTAATAGAAAACTGCTTCAAATTGCATGTATCAGACCTTCGAACAAAACTTCATAACGTTATGAGAAAACACACAACGCCTAACCAAATATTGCCTCTCTATCTAAATCATGACTAATGCGATCTTTACCTTGCAAGTAATATTATTTAATTATTATGACCCTCAAATCACCGGACTCGGTACGTTACGAAAGCTTTATAGTCGAGATTAATCATTTGAAGTCATTCATCTGACCACATAACGTCTATGTTAAAATTTGTTTCTCTTATTGTGTAAATCAATTGTGTTTTTAAATAGGTACGCCTATATTTCTCATTGCTTCTTTAAATTGCGTCGTAGGACGTGAGTTGGAAACTTGCATAAAAGCTTGGACTTTCGTTGAAGGGTAACATCGTGATCTGGCAAATCAACACCTATATATATATAATAAAATGCTGTAAATACGTTACCTACATGATATTTTGACAAAATCAATGGCACGAAAACGCGCACATACGTAAAGAAATATTGTAACGCCACACTATCTTAGATAAAATGGGGAAGTAAGATGGCATCGGTGGTGAAAAAGAAATATTATAGTTATACTAGCTGACCCGTGCAACTTCGTCTGCACCAAATAGGTTATTACCGGTCCCAACTTTTATGTCCAAATGCTAAAAATCTTAAAAAAACATAAACCCGATTGTAGCGTAACTTATTGGGTGCAATTGTGACTCGAAACTATACTATATATTGATTGGCAAGAAATGTCTTCCCGATATCCACTGGGTTGCTCCTTTGACCCTCACCTCCACGCCCCATTTACCATATAATATATATTTACCTAAATAAAACGTCATTCTAATATACCTTTCTAACCTTACCTTCTAATTACCTTTCTATTTCTAACAGTGAAATAATTTTCAAAATAATTGATCAGTTATCGAGTGGGATGAAAAAATATTAATTACTAAAATGACTTTTAAACAATAGGGGTTGGTATTAGAAGGGTGAAAATTTAGGGTTGTATGTATTATTTAATGCCTCATTATAATAAAATAAAATAAAAATGTCCAAAAATAAAAATGTTAGGGGTGGACAACCCTTATCACTTAGGGGTATGAAAAATAGATAGTAGCCGATTCTCAGACCTACTGAATATGCATATAAAATTTCATAAAAATCGGTGAAACCGTTTCAGAGGAGTATGATTACTAACATTGTGACACGAGAATTTTATATATAAGATGTTGCTTAGATACGAACGGATTGACGGGGTATTATTTGATTAGGTAGGATAGGATTAGGATTAATATTAGGGTAAGATACGAGCGTATACATCGCCTATAAGTATATATACATAAAAAATTACATAGACAATTACATAAACATAGACATTATATAAGTAATTATTACATTTTGTACATGCCTATAGTTTTAGTTCTAACCTCTTTGTTATTTTTGCTAAGTTGACTTACGTTTATGCACACAATGCAGGTATGATTCCTTGCCTCTTTATGTCGACTTTATTAAATGTACACTTCACATTCAGCTGTGAAGAAAAACATGCGTGAGGAAACCGACATGATACGTATCAAATTATGATGTATGTAAGGTTTGGAGAACGGCGATCTCGATTGCGCAGTCCGCTACTTTTCATGCCGCGATGGACGCAAAAATACGACCGTAAAGGGATTATTAAATTTGTTGTTAATATATCATTGCACACTCTACAACGGATATATCATAACTTTATATTATGCTACCTAAAACCGAGTTAATCATTAATTAAACAATCGTCTTATCTCTTATAATAATCGAGTAGTTTCAGGTTTTGTAACATTACTTTCAACGGCGTCCATTGTAGAAAGACATGACAAGAAATGATGTCAATGAAAAAAAATTGATTCAATTTATAGATTATACAGATTAAAGTTTCCATTTTTTCATAAGGATATTTACAACATGTTATAAATACCCTTCCCTCATGGAGGAAAAATGACGGTTAATGTACCAACGAAAAACCCCTTGATTGTCTGTACTCTGCACTCGTCGTTGGGGTGCTGGTCCCGGAAAGAAGTCCCCACTTAGATACTTATTACCAACTACAACCTCTGTCTTCATTGTGATTTTTATTGACATTTCTTTCCTCAGTACTTTTTAGGACGTTTTCTTCCTCGTGGTCGTCGCAGTGAAACCAACGTATTCGTCCTATTCGGAGCGCACGACCACGCTCTTTCAATTATGACATAATCGATGAGAGCAGAGGAAGAGCAAATCTGTGATCGCTTGTGTGGCGACGTGATGTGTCCCAGCCAATGAGTCAGTGACGAGTCCATCTTTCCTTCATGTCGTGTTTCTGCTGATGATCAGAAGCGTACTGAGCCGAACGCCAGATCAAAGTATCAGCCGCTAGCCAGAGCTGCTGAAGTTCTCGGAGTACAGCACTTGGAACTTCCCTGATAATTCACCCCAAAATAATATTTTGATGCGTTACATGTGGATTAGTTCTGACAATCAAGGCATTTTTGATACTAAGGTGAGAAAGTGACTTCACTACATTTCAACATTTTTTCTTTTGCTAACTTTTTTCAAATGGACACGTATATAATAGAAGAATTATAATTCCTTGATATATGTCATCTAGTCTAGTCACCAGATACCAGCGCAATAATCGTATACTCAAGGTCAAAAATATTAATAGAGGTTTTGTAGAAATTATTTAAGAAATTACTACACGTTTTTTACAGCATAACTACTGAAATAATAAATTACCGTATTGTTAAGAATTGAGAACAAATGCAATTATTGTGTGTATGTTAGATATAAACTAGAATTGTAAATAGGCACTGAGTAAGATTGAAATGCTTTTAGGAAAGTTGACCTAGTATTCGTTTGAATAAACTCAATAAAACTGTAACGATAAAAGAATCTAATAATACATGAGTTTTTATTGTTATTATATACTGACGTATTACCTGATATTCCTTAGTTTTCCGAATATAATAACGACAGGAATAATAAATGTACGTATGTTGTACTATGACATACATTACATATACGTCCGAACCAAATTACGTAAGTTATACAAAATTACTGTTAAATGTAGCGAAGTCTGTATCTTAGATTGAAGTGTGGCTAAAAACAATAACAATTCTATCCAGTATTAAGGATAGGTATTCAGTTAAAATGTATATAATATAGATATTTAGCCATATTGTATTCGAGTGTCTTTCGTAAGCTTCTTATAACGTTAGTAGAGAAAGGTGAATGATCAATATGAAAGGCGATCTGCATGGGCAGTGAAGACTAATGTGCAATACAAATGAAACCACAAATAGGTCATCTGATCTAATACACTGTACTTATTAGATAATATAATAGAGCGAGAGTGATTTTTATTATACAAAAATAGTTTACGTTATAATTACGCTGGATTATTTTATTTTATGATAAATCATAACTTATTTTGTTTACCTATAAATGGTTACTCTGAACCAGTTCTACAGCTTTACCAATTTACCAATCATTAGATATTATCGCTTTGTCGTTATTTCACAAAGTTTTATAGGCTTTTGTATTAAGTAAAGAGATCTTTAACTATCCGAATTGTAAGCTTACTGTAGAGCAGAAATAAACCTTTGTTAACGTCGCTAATGTTATTAAATATATTTTTGGTATATATATTATACGATTGACAAAATATCTACAAGTCAGTCTACTATATACACTATCTTTCAAATTTGGTTGTCTGTAGCAGCTTAAAGGATTCTCTATATATATATATATATATATGTGTGTATGTATTGTATATGTGTAGTATTATATATTGTGATATTAAATAGGTTAAACATAATTTTATAAAACCTCACCTTTTACGTCCACCAACATTTATCTCTGCATCACCTAATGGTTGACTGGCAGAGCATGCCTTCGGCATTAAGTCCGCCATTGCGTATTTAACGCATAATTTGTAAATAAATAAATATTAATATATAAATAATGGCTTTCCAGCTAGTTTTTCCGACTAACCGCAATTTTATTTCATATTTTGTTACAGGATCGTCTCTGCCGACTACCGTCATACAAAGACATATAAATATTTCAAAGTTAACTTAAAATGTCTATGCCAAGGATATATATATACACTTAGATGTATAAAAAGTATTGCGTTAAATTTGTATTTAAAAGTATAATTTTTCTAAATATGAATTTATAAAGGGGTAAAAATTATGAATGTATTTGAAGGTGGTAGCCTCTGGAACTAAAAATCCTTAATTATTATAAAGTTACATTACAGAGGATATATATCATTACATATTATAAACCGAAGTCCTCTGCCGCGTCTGTCTGTCTGTTCGGGATAAACTCAAAAACTACTGAATGGAATTCTATGCGGTTTCACCAGTTGATAAAATGATTCACGAGGATGGTTTGGGTATAAAATTTGTCAAAGTTTTTTTTTATTATCAGGGCGGAACAACGTCCGCCGTGCCTGCTAGTTCTATATATATGGTATATATGTTATTCTTATTCGAGTTTTAAATTGATTGATCGTATTTCTAGAAAAAAATAATATGTGAGAAAAAAATTAAGATTATCTTCATTGGTTCGATACTGCAGATGTCGTTGTTATGATATAATAAAAAATATCATCATCGTCATCCCTTATCCCACCTAATAGGGTCGGCACATGTTTTCTTTTTCCATTCTCTCCTGTCAAATGTCATCTCAGTATTCACACCTTTTACACGCATATCATTTTTCACACAGTCCATCCATATCTTTTTCGGTCTTCCTCTACTCGTATATCGGTCCACAAACATACTCAACACTTTCCTAGTTACATGGTTTTCATCTCTCCTCATGACATGCCCATGGTATGGTATGGCTAACCTATTACTCCTCAACTTATCTTTCACTAGTGCTATTTTCAAACTTCCTCTGATATACTCATTCTTAATAACTTATCTTTCACTAGTGCTATTTTCAAACTTCCTCTGATATACTCATTCTTAATGTTATCCATTCTAGTCACACCATAAAATAAAGATATAAGTAATAATATATATTATAATTATATAATATACTAGCGGACCTGGCGGACGTCGTCCTGCCTCGATAATATAAAAAATCCTAAATCACAACCACAGTGCCACCTACCAGGTCCTATTGCGAATCTAAACCATTCTCGGATCCACTCGAACACGCACACAGAATTTCATCAAAATCGGTCCTGCCGTTTAAGAGGAGTTCAGTGACATACACACGCACACAAGAAATATATATATAAAGATATTATAATTATATAATATATATTATAATTTTATAATATACACACATCAAAAAAGTCTAAGCAACATGCATGATATTACAAATTTTACCATTTATATTAATTAATTTCTAAGTATTTA
>MU158764.1:138485-158938 GCA_015888305.1 Antheraea pernyi | reverse complement strand
TGCGTTCAGGAAGTACATCCATACAGTGGCTCAAGAGTTATGTTATGGGCGGGTATTATGAAGAACAGGCGAACTGAGCTTGTTTTTGTAAATGGAAACATGAATGCTGAAAATTACATTGAGGATATTCTCAGATCTTATGTCTACCCATTTGCACAAACCTTTGGCTCCGATTTTAGGTTAATGCATGACAATGCGCGTTCACATACAGCTCGGCGAACCAGTGAATACTTTGCAACGGAGAACATCCGGGTATTGCCCTGGCCTGCACAATCGCCAGATCTCAACCCCATCGAGCACGCATGGGACATGCTCCAGAGACGTGTTTTGAAGGACTTGGACGGAGCGACAACAACCCAACAGCTGAAGGATTTGCTACAATTCCATTGGGAGCGAATACCGCAAGATGACATAAACAGTCTCATTAAGTCAATGAATAATCGTTGCCGACAAGTTCTGAATAGCAGAGAAGACCATACTTTGTATTAAATTGTTCTATTCTTTCACAATAAATACATTTTCTTTAGAAATTTCATTTTGTAAGAAAAAAGTTTAGTTTCTTATGTATCTTAGTTTCTACAGTATATTCTAATATTGTTCATTTCTGTTATTAAAAGAACTTATAAAGACAACAGCTTTTATTTTTACATCATACAACCCTAAAGATATTATTTTAAAAATAAAATACAACGTTATAATGTGAAGAACCATCCTAAAATTTAAATTAGTACATGTTGCTTAGACTTTTTTGATGAGTGTATATTATAAATATAAGTCTAGTCATAATAAAAAATATAAGTGCTAATAATATGAATGAGTTTGATGATAACACTGCTGTGTGTGCTGCCCCCTTGAAATTGCAGTTTTTGTGCAATCTATAGTTTGCATGCCCACACCTACCGTTTCGCTACTTAAGAAGGCATATTTACCTACTCAATATATACATCAAAACTTAAAACTGTTCAGAATAAGTACTTAAGGCGTAGTGATAGGTATAAATTCTTATCACGCTTGTATGTTCCTTAACTTACGAAATCTGTACTTAACTGCACCTTGCATAAATAATGAACTGCCTTTGTAATTTTATTCCATTCATGCAGTATCTACGAGTATTCATAGACGGCATGGGTCTTAAAGTTAGGTAATATATAAATATAAACAAGTAAATATTGCTGTGCTGCAATTAATTTATTAGGGTCTAAATTGTACACACAAACATGTACTTAATTCTATCGTCGATGGATTTATATTGCGAAATCTAAACACGTACTATAAAATTACGGCTATAAAAGTACTATAAAAAACGGCACTATAAAATTGCGAATATCCATTAATGTTACTGACACGAGTAATCCTTTTAGTTTAAGACAGAATTTAAAAACAACATTGAACTGTTAACGAAATGCAGCAATTATGCTAAAACATTAAAAATAGGTACAACAATAACAATAACTAGATAACGGGTCGGCGCGAAAAATACGTCTCGGTAAATAAGAGCTCACTTGAAATGTGTGCCCTTATTTTGTTTAGTTTGTTTGAAACACAGCCAATGTAAGCCCGTTTCACATGCCGCAGTGTATTCAAAAGATGTAAAAATAATACCCGAAAAAACAATTTAACGGCCGGAGTATCTTACTTTCGCTAAATACATGTTGAATAAGTTATATTTTAAACTTTAACCTAACTAATAATATCAAATATTGAACAAAATTACCGATTTTAAACCTGTGATACAAATGTTTGGCCTCACCAGACACAAACACGCACAATAACGGGAAAACGTACTTTATCGTCGTGTTTACTTGACAGTCAGTCCCCCCTTGTTTAGCGTGATCACCATCTTATATTATATCTTCATCTAACATCAGGTAAAGTTGTGATCAAACGCTAAATACCAATAAAGTTCTTAAAAAACTTAATAGTTATCTATAAAGAGTGAAATCACATTATACATTTATGTTATCTTTTCATTTGTGAGGGGTAATTTATTACTTTGCTCATTTTATCTTAAGTATTAGATAATATTTTGAACATTTGTGACTTTCTTACAAGGTGTTATGGTTGTAATTAGGTTGAACTTAAAACAGTTTTAAAACTTTTTTTCTCCTTTTCTTAGTAAACAAATAGCTACACATAAGTATATATTTACGCGGACGGCTTTTAGCTTAGATTTGTACGTCACCCTTTATCTAATTATTGTTGATCGAAGGTGGTAACGCTTTTTTTGAGCCCACCTGGCTAGTTAACACTCTCGAGTTAAAAATCTGTCACCAAGCGCCTGTCATCGTGTTTACTTGACAGTCAGTCTCACCTTGTTTAGCGTGATCGCCATCTTATATTATATCTTCATTTAACATCAGTTAAAGTTGTGATCAAACGCTAAATACCAATAAAGTTCTTAAAAAACTTAGTAGTTATCTATAAAGAGTGAAATCAAATTATACATATTACATTATTTATTAATTTGAGGACTGATTTTCGACCCAAGATTATTAAGATCAGTGCCAAACACTTCTTAACATTGAGCTGTCACTGTTTTTTTAATGTACTATTTACTTCATATTCATCATCATCATCATCAGCCTGTAAGAGACCCACTGCAGGGCCATAGGCCTCTTCCCGAAGGAAGGTATGGGCGTAATCACCACGCCAGCCCACGACGTATTGGCGATTTCAAACTCTGAGAAATCCACAGTTCTATATTTTTCCCACATACAGTAGTACTACAAAAACATTTCTCAGGTTCAGGTTTCCTCACGATGTTTTCCTTCACCGTTAGCCGATAGTGTTACCAATTGAAATTAGTAAATGTACGCGAATTCCGAAAAATTCGTTGGTACATGCCGGGGTTCGAACCTGCGGACATCGAAATAATATTCCACCGGTCAAACCACTAGGCCACCACGACTCATTACTACTTATACTTACTTCATATTCATTTAACATATTGTTTATTTACCCTTATCTACACTGTTTATGCAAATAGTTGCAAATGTATAAGTACATACTAGTGGGCGTCCAGTGGTCGACATTCGACCATAGTTCATTGATTTTTTAAAGGGATAAATATTATAATAATAGTTGTATGTTATAATATTATTGTTGAATGTAGAATGAAAAAGGGTAATTCTGATGGAATAAAAATAGGTAGTAGATTGTAGAGGATTAAATAATATCCCATTAAAGTTAATTTGAATAATTTTATGAAATGTATATTATTGTTGTTTTAAAAACAATGTTTTCATAAAAATAGTTATTCGTGCTATCTGAACAGTACTGAATTATTAATAGAAAAATTCTAGTTAAATCATTAGCCCGATCGAAACACTAACAAGAATGATATAATTATGTTTTACTCAATATACAACTTTGGGATAAAATAAAACATTAAAAGCAGACATATGAAAGTATTATAGCATGGTATGCGCTTCACTAATAAGGTCAAAGATTAGGCTCCACGTATTAATATATAGATGTAAAAAATATAAATTCTAATGTTAAAGATACTCCTATACAATATAAACGTAAAAATTGTTCTTAAAGCAGTCCTTAACTGCAGGATGGAATTAAATGTTTAACTAAGAAATTGATTACAGCTTGTAATAAAACAGAAAATTAATGTCGTCCAAAGAAACAGGTTGCTAATAGCTGATGGAATAAAAATAGTAGATTATAGAGGATTAAATAATATCACATTAAAGTTAATTTGAATAATTTTATGAAGTGTATATTATTGTTGTTTTAAAAACAATGTTTTCATAAAAATAGTTATTCGTGCTATCTGAACAGTACTGAATTATTAATAAAAAAATCATAGTTAAATCATTGCCCATTCGCGTCACACTAACGAGAATGATATAAATATGTTTTGTTCCATATACAACTTTGAGATAAAATAAAACATATAAAAGCAGACATATGAAAGTATTATAGCATGCTATGCGCTTCACTAATAAGGTAATTATATCATTTCAATTCAAACGTGAATTCTGGCATATTATCGAATGAAGTCAAGTGGTGTGGAAGTCCAATTTTGAATCACTTCATAAATCAACTCATGCCGTATACCGTTATTGTGCGGCGTATTTCGAACTCCAAGTGGTACTAAGTGGTACTTAATTGAAGTAAATTAACCATTGAACATATCTCAATAGAAGCCCAATACCTATCATAGAGGTTCATCTCACAGATTCATTATATGAAATTATGTATTCACCGCATATTGTTCACAATAAATTGACGATATTGCACATGTGGCATACGAGTATTTACACTGTCTTATTGAAACTCCCGTATAACCGGCTCTCAGGGACGACACTGTCGACTATAAAACGGGGGTAGAGCATACCACGTTTGGTATACTGAATAACTGTTGAGGTTCTGGTGTAAGCATATTCTTGGCAAAATGGGACCAAACATAAACAGCACCAATCGTCTATCAATTATCATTAGAAATGACGATAATAATTTAAAACGCAATACCTCTAAAACAGTCTGTATAATAATCACTTATTCACATCCGATAATGTCAAAGAAATTCCACAGTCCCGTGTGCTATGCTTGAAATTAATAATTATTAATAATGCATTATTTCTTCAAATATGATTAATATATCCGTACCGCCACTATCGTCTCACAAATTGACCTTACCAATAGCGTACCAATATTCGACCTAAAAGATTATTGTTTTTGCACTTACGAAATCGTTCGATCTTCTCTCACTTTGCATCTTTGATTTGAATTTAATTTAAAAAAACAATATGTACGATTACAAAATGTGGCCACTCGTATAACATATATGTAAAGTAGTATTCCCGTTTCAATCATTATACGTACGTAATATATAATAAATCTTTAGAGCAGGCATTCCCAAACTGCGTTCCGCGGGACCTAGGGGTTTCCGTAGAGTATCTGTAGAGTAGAGTCATCTGGGTTCGGTCAAAGTATTTATTATTAGCTATCTTAACATTGCTCTCATCCGTCACAACGGATTGTTGTGAAACAGACTTTTCAGCCCACGTTTATACAAAAAACAAATACAGGTGTAGATTGGATGCTACCCCAGATATACAATTATTCATAAAACAATAAAACAATTTCATTGTTCAGAATAAAACTTAAATGTTTCAATTATATTACACTTTTTTTTTAATGTTCATTATATAAATTTCAGTGTTGATTTGATATGGGGTCCCATAAAATAAAAGGTATTTGGTTGGTGTTCCATTATCTTTCTAGTTTAGGAACCTCTGCTTTGGAGTATAATTATTATTATTTCACGAGAATACATACAATGTAATTTTGAATAAATATACCTCATCAAGTTAGTTATTTTCTGTTAGTTAATTGTTATGCTAATCATCACCGTATACTTGTAATTTAACTATTTTAATATAAATTATGAACATGATAGTACATTTGTTTGAATATTTAATTTTTAATATTAACTCACCGTCTGAGTTACCTATTAGAATTCAGCATATACGTAGATTACATTATGGAAAAGAGCATAGTGTCGTTATTATTAATTTTTATAGTCAAGTCAAGTTTCATTTACAGCCGAATTTATTCCGCCGAATTATCGAATCACAAGATAAGGTAAAAAATAAACAAAAACAAAAGAAAGTAACGAACCTTTTGAACGTATGTATCTACATATATTTAAACTAGCTGTTACCCGCGGCTCCGCACGCGCTTTTTAAAAATTTATTAAAGAAATGTAAAATTGTGAGTGGGTGTGTACATTAGAGAAACGCTTTTTCAAAAACATTTGTAACTACGATACGAATGCCATCTACTGTAACATGTAACGTGTACATTAGATATATGAATAGTAATAGTATATCGAATGGGATGGGATTTATCATCAGCAACATACCTAGAACTTCAACCTACTATTTACCAAACTCAGTGCTCACTAACACTATATAAATAACAACGGAGAAATAATGTAATAATTAAGTAGAATAAGCTGTAGTGATATAAATAAAAATGATAACTGAACAAAAATCATTGATAACGCAAACAAAGTCTCGGCTTACGTCTGAGGAAATGGGGGACAAAAAAAACACTATATAAGAAAGTAATGAAAATTATAAGCTATACATTATCGAACAATATATCTTAAATCTTTTATTTTATAGATAGATATAATATGCCCGTATTGTCGCTATACTTAAGTTATTCTTATACGTTGCTATAATAACTAAGTTATGTAGAAGCAAACGTAGTAAATAAAATAATATGGCCGCCAAATTGACCAAAAAGATGATATAATTTATATTACATACAAATATATGACTTTCAATTATGTATATTTATTCTTGGAGATTGTAGTTAACTAAATAGAAGTACACTGGATACATTTATTTGTATATGTAAAAATAAAAAGAATAATATACTACTCTTTTTTAAT
The DNA here is from genome assembly GCA_015888305.1 of Antheraea pernyi. Lineage (NCBI taxonomy): Eukaryota > Metazoa > Arthropoda > Insecta > Lepidoptera > Saturniidae > Antheraea > Antheraea pernyi. Next base: position 152,523 of record MU158764.1, on the reverse strand, counting down.
ATACGTTATGTATTCTCGATTACTTTCATAATGCTTTCTGTGTTGTTAGTATAATAATATACAATTGGGTAGTTGACACCCCTAATCAATAATCAAATGGACGGTAAAGTTTGAAATGCGTTCTAGATGTATAAAAACTGGAGATGTTAAAAAATTAAACATGTTATATGAGAAATTAAAATAGGATTTAGCTCATTTTGAAATGTAGCACACATACAACAGACAACAACACATATAGCAGAATTGTGCCATATTCCCGCATATTTCAGTTTAGAAATATTTTGTACTTTAAATTAATCTGATTCTCTCACATTTTTTACACTATTTTTAGTCCGATAAAAATTGCGTGATATTTGCCCACTCCCGCGTAAAATTTAGTGAGGACCCCCCTTTAAAACCCTAACATAAGTAATGGACTCCTCCTATCAAATAGTAATAAACAATAGTGTTTTTCTCAATCCCCACGTGAGATTATCCCACTTAAGTAGGGTCGGCACAACATGTTTTCTTTTTCCACTCTCTCCTGCCAAATGTAATTTCAGTATTCACCCCTTTTACGCACATATCGTTTTTCACGCAGTCCATCCATACCTTTTTCGGTCTTCCTCTACACGTATATCCGTCCACAAACATACTCAACACTTTTCTAGTTACATGCTTTGCATCTCTCCTCATGACATGCCCATACCATGCTAACCTATTACTCCTCAACTTCTCTGTCACTGGTGCTATTTTCAAACTTCCTCTCACAAACTTACTTTCTTTCCCGCCCCCTTTGAAAATCAATTATTTTTCAGAGCCCCCCATTTTTTATACACCCCTAAAACTTAAAAACCACAATTTCATTACTTTAATTAATTTTGTTATATTACTCGGTTCTGATGTTTAAACTTACATTCTAAACTAGAAAATTTTACAAGTGAGAGCAAATAAAACCCAACTTTATAATATTAATAAACATTCTTCATTGGTGCTCTGCTTCTATTGGTCTTAGCGTGATTATATATAGCCTATAGCCTTCATCGATAAATGAGCTATCTAAAACCGAAAGACTTTCTCAAATCGGACTGGTAGTTCCTGAGATCATAGCGTTCAACCAAACAAACAAACTTTTCAGCTTTATATATTAGTATAGATTTACTTTCTCGACGATTAATCTTTAATGCTTATTAAGAATATCATAATGACCCATTATAGAAAGTTTTGAATTAAGGTTATAAAAATATAAACTTGACAAAATTCTGGTTTTGTTACACGTAAGACTGTTAGGTAAGCTAGGCTATAACATTACACGGAAATATCTCAGTTGACTTATACTCTTGGTGAAGGGTGACATGAGATGTGATGTAATTGGTAAAATAAAGTATTAGTTTGCATTATGATATACTCTGGCCATAAATATTGTTACAATTAAAAATAAACGAAATATTACATTTGAATTTGGAATTTGTCATTTTTATATGATTATTCATTGAGTTTTCTCATTTTGGCGCCAACACATTTTACAATATTTTGCGATATTAAAATGGAGTGGGGTGATAAAGAGAACCGAATCGCTGTGATTGCATTACACAAAGTAGGTATGGAACCAAATGCAATATTTAAAACTCTCCATACGCTTGGTATTAGTAAAATGTTTGTGTAACGGGCTATTAATAGGTACAATAAGATCTCCTCTGTTTGTGACAGAAAAATATTGACCGTCCACGTGGTGTTCGTATGAAAAAGTTACTCAAAGCAGTAAAAGAACGAATTGGAAAAAATCCTGTCCGAAAGCAAAAGATTTGATCTCGGGAGATGAAGATAGCACCTAGAACCATGTCGCGTATTTTAAAAGATGACTTAGGACTTGCAGCCTATAAGAGACGTACTGATAATTTTTTAACTGAATAATTTTAAAAAGAATAGGATGGTAAAATCGAAATAACTACTGAAAAGGTACGCAAAGGGATGTCACAGAAAAAAAATTGTTTACGGATGAGATTTTTTTTACAATTGAGCAACATTTTAACAAACAAAATTAGCGTATTTATGATCAAAGCTTTAAGGAACCTTCCCAATTAGTCGACATAGTGCAACGTGGGCACTATCCGACTTCAGTGATGGTTTGGTGCGTATTAGCTATGAAGAAGTGCCTGAGCCATACTTTTGTGAGAAACGTATCAATCATCGGCACAAGTGTATCAAGATACCATTCTTGAGAAGGTAATGAAGCCCCTTTACAACACCATGTTCAATAACCAACCAACAAAGAATGGTCCTTTCAGCAAGACTCGGCGCCAGGTCATAAGGCTCGGTCTACGCAGTTTTGGTTAGAAACGAACGTTTCGGAGTTCATCAGAGTTTGCCGTCGTCTAGTCCCGATCTTAATCCGCTGGATTATAATTTATGGTCACTTTTAGACAGTACGGCTTGCTCTAAACGCCATGATAATTTGAAGTCCCTAAAATAATCCGTACGATTGGCAGTGAAGAATGTTGAATAAGTTATATTTTAAACTTTAACCTAACTAATAATATCAAATATTGAACAAAATTACCGATTTTAAACCTGTGATACAAATGTTTGGCCTCACCAGACACAAACACGCACAATAACGGGAAAACGTACTTTATCGTCGTGTTTACTTGACAGTCAGTCCCCCCTTGTTTAGCGTGATCACCATCTTATATTATATCTTCATCTAACATCAGGTAAAGTTGTGATCAAACGCTAAATACCAATAAAGTTCTTAAAAAACTTAATAGTTATCTATAAAGAGTGAAATCACATTATACATATTATATTATTAATTAATTTGAGGACTGATTTTCGACCCAAGATTATTAAGATCAGTGCCAAACACTTCTTAACATTGAGCTGTCACTGTTTTTTAAATGTACTATTTACTTCATATTCATTTGACATATTGTTTGTTTACCCGTATCTGCACTGTTTATACAATTATACATATGTAAAAAATATAAATTCTAATGTTAAAGATACTCCTACACATTATAAACGTAAAAAAAAACGTAAAGCAAACCTTAACTGCAGGATGGAATTAAATGTTACTGATTAAGAAATTGATTACTGCTTATAATAAAACAAAAAATAATATCGTCCAAATAGTGGCTGATGTAAGTGGCAAAGAGTAGCTGATGGAATAAAAATAGGTAGTAGATTGTAGAGGATTAAATAATATCCCATTAAAGTTAATTTGAATAATTTTATGAAATGTATATTATTGTTGTTTTAAAAACAATGTTTTCATAAAAATAGTTATTCGTGCTATCTGAACAGTACTGAATTATTAATAGAAAAATTCTAGTTAAATCATTAGCCCGATCGAAACACTAACAAGAATGATATAATTATGTTTTACTCAATATACAACTTTGGGATAAAATAAAACATTAAAAGCAGACATATGAAAGTATTATAGCATGGTATGCGCTTCACTAATAAGGTAATTATATCATTACACTTTAAACGTGAATTCAGACATATTATCGAATGAATCGAATGAAGTCAAGTGCTATGGAAGTCCAATTTTGAATCACTTTATAAATCAATTCATGCCGTATACCGTTATTGTGCGGCGTATTTCGAACTTCAAGTGGTACTAAGTATATTGTTAATTGAAGTAAATTAACCATTGCACATATCTCAATAGAAGCCCAACACCTATCATAGAGGTTCATCTTACAGATTCATTATATGAAATTATGTGTTCACCGCATATTGTTTGCAATAAACTGACGATATTACACATGTGACATACGAGTATTTACACTGTCTTATTGAAACTCCCGTATAACCGGCTCTCAGGGACGACACTGTCGGAATATCCGTAATGCTTGAACTGATTTTCATGGGACTTTCACTGGCAGATAACTCATCTTATAAAAAGTAACTTAGACTATTTTATTTTGTTACTCTAGACCTCAGCCGCAATAAACTATTATCTCCTAATTGGTTGGGCCGACTTTCACGGAGCTTTTACGGGCAGATAACTAGCGGCCTCGGAAGACGTTGTCCCGCCCCGATAATAAAATGAAAACCTTGACAAATTATACCTAAACCTTCCCCATAAATTATCATTCTATCTACTGGTGCAAACAGCATGAAAATGGTAGTTTTTGACTTTATCGCGAACAGATAAACTGACAGAGGACTTTCTTTTTAACCGACTTCGAAAAAGGAGTAGGTTACTATGTTCGATTGTATATATTTTTTTATGTATGTTAACCGATATTTTAATCAATTGTGAACCGATTTTAATGGTTCTTTTTTATCTGAATTGGTACACTATGTAGTGATTAACTGTTACCTGTGCATTCGTCAGTCATAAAAGGAATATGCAATGTGGTATCAGATATAGCGCTGAGTCTTATAAAAGATTCATGTCTAGCACTGGACAAATACGAATTGATGATAACAAAATTATTTAGCCGCGATGGAAGAAAATTGTAACCTCTCAGTTTCATAAGTCATAAGGACTGCCGCCAAACTAAAATCAATGTAATAACTGTGTACCTATTTTTTAAATAAATTATTTAAATTTCATAATTTGTAAATTGAAATAATTAATATCAGTCTGATTTTCACATCTATTGGCATTCGGAGCAACAATTATATGCATTTTCATAGAGTTTATTATTTAATAAAAAAATACATAATTGTCTGCACTAGCTCAATACAAAATATCAATTACACGTCGCTAGTGTGACGCAAGCATTCCGTCATTCCGTATTCCACGTTACGAGCATATAGCCGTCATCGGTGATAGTTGGTGACGCGAAATCGCAAGATTTTTTCGAAAAATCATCGAAAAATTCAATAACGCATATGATACACTCGAGTATACCCAATGTCTTGCACAAGCGCAAAACGTCACGAGCATGTCGAGGTCATCGGTCACGCGAACACATAAGTTTTTAAAGAAATGTTGACTTTAAAAATTATTCTAATTGTATAACAAAGAACTGCTAAGATAATATAAAAAAAAGAAGCATTAGTATAAATAAATGTTGAATACGTCTAAGCTTTTTTTCAATTGAATTCAAGATACATCAAGCGACACCAAATCGTTTAAGAGTTCGACTAGTAAATAGCAAAGTATCAAACATCTTATAGGTGAATGGTTGCTCTACTGGTGCTCAATCAACTTGTTACGCAACTCTTTTACCTATTCACATCAATTTCATAACATTTACTAAGTTATATCGTACATATCCTACGTATCCTAAAAAGTATATTGTGATATTTTGAAAAAGGTAACGTTCAGAGGTAATCGATTATTTAGTATTTCTCTCAGAAAAAAATAATTGGTGGCTCATAAGGATAGGTATTTTTCGATATAAATCTATTAATTTTATATCCATAAGACATATTGAAGGAATTCAAGAGTTTAAAATCTGAAAGTGACCATTGCTTATTAAATTTTAAACTGTGTATTTGTATAAAAGAAGTACACTTACATATTTGATTAAAAAAATATACTAAGCAGTCCAGTGATTAAATAGAAAATCGAAAAGGTGCCAAAAGCGAGATAAATAATATCAATGGAGTCACTAAGTCCTAAGAACACTATAGTTATATGCATATTTGAAGTTTTGGGAACCTCTTTACAAATTTTTGCTTACATAAGTGGTTGCACCTGTACCTCGGAAACCTCATATCTTGATAAATCTGATAGAATAATATTTAGATTCTAGATTATACATAATCATAAACGTATTTTAACTATCCAAAATAAATGTACACCATAATTATGTTCTTTTTATTTTGCAAAAGTTTTTCAATAACATTGTATTAGTTAAACCCGATACAGCCTGTGCAAGGTTCGGTTGCGGTCACCCATCACGAGTGAATCAATTTCTGCCGGAAAGCATCAATGTTTGCGAACAGATTAGGCCCCCCTCGGCAGCGGTTGAAGTCTAGGTCCGTTTCCTCGACGTGGAGCCCTTGAGTGCGCTGCTTGTGCGATATAGTGGCACATAATCTTACATCACTGCGACAACATTACACATATCACCTCCACACATGTGCACGCATACTCACGAAAGTAGAAGGGTATTCTCCCTTATAAAACTGAAATAGTTTAGGAAATTATCCGGTACGAAATATATATAAGAGTTGTTGAGATATGTATGCTTGGTACACATATATGTTTCAACAACTTATATATGTATGAATAGTTAGCTTAGCTTAGGTTAGCTCAGATAGTTTGCGAATTACATGTATCAAGGAACACTCCAAGCCGAGGTGTGCCGTGCACCCTTGAGCTAGTTGCCCAAATAAAATCGGCTAAGTGCCTTAAGCGCTCGTCTTAGTAGTCCGGTGAAGCTGTTAATACTTTGCTAGGACAATAGCGTAGTCAGTTCGAAAAAAAAAATGTTTGCGCCTCTACGTTGCGTTTAGAAGGCTCTTACACACTAGGCCTTCCAACTCAACGATTATTCAGGCCTCAGCACTACCGTCGTTTTTAATTATAATATATATAGCTATAGACTACAGTACACATTTTATATCAAGTGGACTGCATGACCGTTCGCTACTTCCTAACATGCAAAATATAACAACAAAAAAAAGGAAAATTGATGTCATATTTGTAAATGAAAATGTACTGAAACAAGTTACCTAAAAAAAGTATTTTATTAAACGGAATCTTGCTTGGCTTTTAAGTGCCCATTACACCATTAGTATATACTAGTTTTTTTTTAGGAGAGCCAATCACGACTTTAATAGAGATACTCAGGAAATATAAATAACATTTATTTTTATGTTATAAATCAAATGATTTATGACATATAAACACACTATGAAATCATCTTCAATGTAAGATACATATAACGCTATATAGAATAACAGGTTAGGTATGCTATATGTAAGCATTTTTACTATAACATAATATATATTATATCTGGTGAGTAACTTCGATTGTATAATTGCTTTCGCTTTCGTTTAAATTATTTGTAGGATACTCACAGCACAAGGGAACGTATGAATGAATATGGTTTCATGTTGTTGTAACCAACTTGAGAAATCCAATAAACTGTAGCCGCGGATCTACGGATTTTTCAAACCGTGACAGAAACTTGATAGCGGCGCCCCTCTCTCCAACGTTTGAGATATATTACATTAAAATACTCACAAATATATAATGATTGGAATTTTTTGTGAATAGGACAATGAGAATCCTTTACGAAAATTGTAGTCTTTATTACCTATAACCTAATAACCTCATTTGTTTATCATCAAATTATATACTGGGAAAAAATAGAGAGTCAGTAAAAAAACGTCAAATGTTGACAAGGCACATCTCAAATAGGCATCTTGGGTTCCACAAGGTCACTAGTTTTTTTTTTTTTCGAACAGGCTACGCTATTGACCAAGAAGGTCTTAACAGCTTCACCGGACTACAGACAAGGTCACTAGTGCACGGGTGCACAAGTTCATTTGTTATGCGACTGTTTCTTATAAGTCGACTGTGAGCAAACCAGACTTCCATATACTAGGCGCTTTGTGGAGTAAGTATTAAAGAGTGGTAAAACCACGCTGAAGCTATTACTGGTTCCTGCATAAATGGGTCGGCTGGCCTGAGGTAGTACCACCCTCTCACAGAAACACCAACGTGAAGCAACAGTGCTTGCATTGTTGCGTTGCATTCGGTCAGGAGCGGTTGAGAGCGCCGGAAGCCCACCATCCCTCCCTTCTCCTCACCCCCTCTTCTCCATCAGTTCGTTTGCATTCTATGACATACTATATTTTTTATTATATTCCGATTTTGGCGCTCCCCGAAAGTGCCACCCGGGGCGGGTGCTCCAGTATGCCCCACCTAGATCCAGGGCTGATTACTTTTACTTCAGTTAAATTATATGGTATTAACAGTGACGTGACTATAGGGTGGCAGAGCTGACAAAATGCCACGAGCCCCCGAAACTTCTGACACCTCCGATTTAAAGATTTCTATCTGACAAGACAGGCTACGTAACTTGGATTTACCGAAATTAAATGACACTGTGATGTTTTTACTGGGGCCCCATCGAATGAATTTGCCAGGAGCCCCAAATGCCATAGTTACGATAATGGGTATTATGAATAGTATTAAATTATAAATTAGTATGTCGAAGGTAGTTTGACAGTAATACTAATGATAGATTAATGGATTTTGAACATATTATCAGAAGAAGAGAGAAGAAGAGTTTTAAGAATGAAGGAGAATGGAATGTGTGAGTAATGATTTGTGTATAAAGGTGGGAATGCTAAGATTATGTATGAAAGCCAAGTGTGAAAAAGTGTTTTATTACAATCGATAACGTATAGTTGGATATTCAAAATAATAAATAATTAAATTTATTTATTTTCAAATAAGTACCGTATTATTTTTCATTTATTTTAAAAATATGATATTTGAGAGGTATCTGTAGTTTACGGGCTTACTATTGTTCCTACTTTAGAATCCAACCTTAACTATTGTAGGGTAAGTAGTACTGCCAATTATCAAGTGGGTAACAATATTACATTTTATAAACTCTTATCTTGTGATGAGTTCTGTGTTCTAATAAAATAGTAGTTATTAGAACGTTATCCTCCGATTATGTTGTGGTATTTATGTATACTTATTAAAAAAATATAATGTAAAATATATATAAGTCTTTATGGCATCTTATTATAGAATGTATCTATTGTGTTGTTAATCCACTATACTTGTGTACAATACTCAAACTGTACTCGTATATTACGCAAAACTAATATTACACATTTACATAACACGAGAACATGATTAAAAAATAAAAACCACTATGTAACTAATGTCACAGATCTCGCCAAAAACACTCAAGTTCTAATATACGCGCTGATTAGTCGCGGAACGTCACTATTACGTTATACACAACAATAAAGTATGATATTAGATTCGTGTGAAATTGACTATAAAGAAATACGGAAATGCGTGCAGACTCCAAGACCATCAGTAGCCGTAGAAAATTGAGGATCTATCGACAGCGGCTTTTTCGACATCGAGATCTACAAAAACAACAGCGAAAGCCACAATACGGGTATACATTTGCTAATCAAGAAGACCGACACACAATAGTAACTCGCCATGACATATCTCTTATTGTATAGCGGCCACTGACATATAAAAACCCAACACGCACAGTCTCGAATAAAAGTAGCGCTCAAAAGAGACCGCAAAAACTCCCCAATATACATACGTGGTTATAGTTATGCGATAAACTTATGATTTTGCAAATTCAACATTACCTGAATGATTTAAAGTTGTTTTTACAAGGACGCATAATCCAAAATTATGCACTCATTTTTGTGTGCCGTCTGTGAGACGTTAAGTGTGCATCTAGAGTTTGTATATATCAATGGTAGCCACACATACAACATGAATCGTTGTATGAGTTATCTACGCAAGAAAACAGTAGCGGCACAATGAAAAGACGTAGTACTCTAGGCAATAGGCATAAAGTACACGCGTGAAGATTAGTTAGATACCATCAATCGACTATCGCTCACGGCAGCTCATTCTGTTTCCTCATATATTTTATAACTACTTTTCAATGTATTTTGCTTATGGTTTCTATTCTTTCATTGTCTCTTCACTTTTCTATAATAAATAAGAAAGGTATTGATTTGAACTGAAGTGATGATGACTCATTTGAATCATGGCACGGTGGTGAAGTATTTTTTAATGTCTGACAGACAACGATCCTGAATATGAAAATATGTTGCCAAGTTTTATAGGCATGTTGTTCCGAACTTGACAGCCAGTTTTTTTAAGTTAAGCCTGTCATTTAACATTAGATGAAATTGTAGTAAAACCAATGATATTATAACTATATAGATACGCCATAAGCTTTTCGACATCGCCTTGTTAAAACTTAGCTAGTTAATATATTTTTGATGATTGCCCCGTATCTATGTAACATCTTATTTATGTGTGCATTATAGTGCCATTTGTTTAGTCAAAATATAATGTATAGGTAACGTATATTTAGTTATAACTAGCGGGCGCGGCAGACGTTGTCCCGCCCTGATTACAAAAAAAATCCTTGACAAATTATATACCAAAACGTTCCTCGTGAATCACTTTATCTACTGGTGAAAACCGCTTGAAAATTCGTTCAGTAGTTTTCGAGTTTACCGCGAACAGACAGACAGACAGACAGACGCGGTAGGGGACTTTGTTTTATATTATGTGTAGGCGATGATCACCACCGCAAAACCGAATTGGTGCTGGGCCCATCAATATTTTCAATTCGGGGTTGTGACCACTCTGAGTAAAACTGTGGTACACAGCAACCCTATTTAATGCGTAATTGCGATTATTATTAAACCACAGACCTTACCTTACAGACTTGGCGTCCCTGGTAAGCTCTCACTGCGCTGTTCCGTGTGTAGTAATGTAATATAATGATATAATTGAGTAAAACGCTAAATCAGTAACAGTTTAGATATATGAAAAACTGCTTGGCATAGCTTTGAGTTTTAGAAATATAAAACGTGATTGATTTAAGTAACAAATTTTTCGTCACGTTATTTTGCTGTTATTGTGAATGCTAATCTATGCTTTTATCTCCATCATGGTTACTAATGTATATGTCAATTACTTCATCGCAAGTATTAGAGTGTGAACTGCATTGGTTCACATTTGAACGGCATGATTCTACCGTCAGTATCATTATGCGAAAACCCTGAGTTACGTGACGTCGAAGTCAATTTCGCAGTACATTAACAAATCGCATGCATTTTAATGTCTTAATAAAATGATGTGAACCATTTACGCTCATAATAATAATACAATAACCGGAATATACTTATTTCGATGTACCACGATGTAAAAGAGAAGTTGAATGTTATATTTGTTTGAATTTATAAGTACCTATTTTTGTATTTGAATGAATAAATATGAGTAATTACTCTTTTATTTAAAAACTAATTTTTACTCTTAATTTGAAAGAAACATATTTATTGTCATAGAACTAAGAGTGTACAAAAAAAAACTTTTAAGGGTTAGCGTACTACCGCCTGTAATGTTGGTTACAAATCGGCGCGGCGCTGATACACAACCAGGCGTCCGGTATTCCTGGCAAAAATTCAAATTTACGTCAATCATTTAGCGCTCAAAAGTCTACTAAATTCTTAATTAAATTCATTCATTAAATTCTTAAAAGTGGCTAATTTTTTTGTCCAAGTATTTGTAATTTTTAGCAACTTTTTAGAGATAAAATTGCTTGTCATATGTAATGCATAAGGTAAATTATTCCAACGTTTTGATACCACATATTTGAAACTTTCTGAAACTTCTTTCAAATCCTACCGATTTATGTTTAGCTTTATTAACTAAAGGGCATTGTATTTTTCTGGATGGAAAGTCTTTTTTTGTACCTACCTCTGGTAACGTATATGCAATTTCGTGATGGTCGTTTGAGTAGTTAATACGTGAAAGCATAATAGAGTGGTAGAGCCACGCTGAAGCTATTATCGGTTTCAGCATGAATGTGTCGGCTCGTCTGAGGTAGTACCACCCTCTCATAGAAAACCGACGTGAAGTAACAGTGCTTGCATTGCTGCGTTCCGTTCGGTCAGTGAGAGCGCCAGAGGCCCACCTCCCTTCCCCTCTCCTCTCCCCCTCGCTCCCTTTCCCCCAAACACAGGCTGGCAACGCACTTTCGACTCCTCTGGTGTTTTTAGTGTCTATTTACGGTGGTGATCACTTAACATCAGGTGACACACAAGTTCGTTAGCCAGTTCTGACATAAAAAAAAAGTAAAAAAATGAACAAACAAACTCACATTCGCATTTATAATATTAGTTATGGTAATGTTTGTAACACTTATAATAATCTTTATTTGGTATTTTTATACATTTCTATAGATAAAATGGGACCCATTAGTTTACACTGTGTTGTAGGAGACAGTTACTTATCTATTGCATGTTTATATTATTACTTGCTTCGACCCGCGACTTCGTTTGTGTGGAATAGTTATTAGTATTTATACTAATATAAAGAGGTAAACTTTGTGACGTAGTAGGGAGTAAAATCTGGAACTACTGGTCCGATTTAAAAAACTCAGTGTGAGATAGCTAATTTTCAAGGAAGGCTATAGGCTATGTATCATCACGCTAAGGCCAATAGGAGCGGAGCACCAATGAATAATGTTTCAGAATCGGGTATTTTTTCCTTTTCAGAGCTCCCGCTGCGGTTAGTGTTAGCCCAAAGTAACTAATCCACGCAAACGAAGTCGCAGGTAGAGGCTAGTTAGATTATAAGGAGGTATTATAGGAGGTAATATCTGCAACTACTGATCCAATCTAAAAATTATTCCATTAAATTAAAAACAGAGTAGGGATCTAGATTTAATATATTGAATTAATAATTAATTATTTTTTAATGGTGGTAGAGCCACGCTGAAACTATTACTGGTTTCAGCATGAATGGGTCGGCTCGCCCGGGGTAGTACCACCCTCTCATAGAAAACCGACGTGAAGTAACAGTGCTTGCATTGTTGCGTTTCGTTTGATTAGTGAGAGCGCCGGAGGCCCACCAACCTTCCCCTTTCCTCTCCCTTCCCTAACCCTTCCCCCCAAAAGGTGGCAACACACTTTCAACTCCTCTGGTATTGTTAGTGCCCATGGACGGTGGTAATTACTTAACATCACGTGACCCACCAGTTCGTTTGCCATCTATGCCATAAAAAAAATATTTTTTTTAAAGCAATAATGCTAAAATTACAGATAAATAATTAAAATATAGTTAACTTTTAATCTCAAAATACATGTAGTTCTCGTGAAAACTCAAAAGCCATTCACGTGAGCCAAGTCGCCGTTGCCAGCTAGTATATAATAACTGAACGTATTATATTCATAGTTCGGATTAAATTTGAATCTTCCACTCAATCAGATTGACTATCATTCCGCGTTCCTATTCCGCGAGAACTAAGTCGTGGGTAAATAAATAATATAACAATAGAGCAACTTCTACTATAAGAACATTACCATGCATAATAATTAATCATAAATGCCGGTAATTATGGAAATAAAAATTAAAAGTGTCGGAAGAGATATGCATTTTATACATATATAAAAACTTGAACGATCATTGTTAATGCCTTTGTTTCATAACTAATCGTTTGGCATCGAATATGGGAACCTATTCGGATCAGTTTACTTCCTCGACTATGTTACAGACATATCTAGTCACAAATCAAACTCAAAATACTTTTTTTTTTTTATAGTAGCACGGCAAAGTGACTGCACTGATGACACAGTATCCATCGCCGGTCGCCGCTGTCATGCCGGCCTGCGAAAAAAGCTGGATATGCACAGGCTGATCCCGAAACGCGACCCGCAGAAGCGAATCACTATGACGGGGTTTTTCGCCATATACATGGTGGTTGCGACCCAGTCAGGTTGTAAAACCCTACCACCCCGCTTTCGCCATTGCCTCGTGCATACTCTTTATTCAATTTAGGCCCTGAGAAGGCACTTATGAACGTCAAAGCTACCACCGGTTCGGAAAACAACCCAGTCATCGAGAAGAACCGGCAACAAACTCGATCTGGTTTATCTTTTCATAATACATGATATATATATTTTTTAATTATTATTACAACTTAATAGACACATAAAGCTACATTCGTTTTTAGTGGTTGCACAGAGAGAGAGGCGTCACTTCCAGACGTCGCTATCGTTCACATACTGATCCACCCTGTAATAACCTTTATGTATTAAGACCCGCTTGACATGACATTTGAACCTACTATCCGGCAAATCGGTAATGAGTTTTGGGGACTTTGTTATAAAACCTAACACTATTACCTAAAAAACTGTTACTGGTCTTAGTAAGCCTGAAACATGGAGTGACCAGTTTGTTATGGTTTCTGGTATTTACATTATGTCGGTCTTTTACTAAATCCAGATTATCTAAGTTTTTCCGGACGTACATCAAATTCTCAAGAATATATTGAGAGGGCAGAGTTAAAATACCGAATTCCTGAAACTTAGTCGTTAATGATTCACGAGGTCCCATATCATAGAT
>MU158764.1:47664-131797 GCA_015888305.1 Antheraea pernyi | reverse complement strand
CGCACTCCTATGTGGAAGTTATTGTAAGGCGAAGCTCTGGCCAAATAAATAGTGACAGTATACGAAGTATTTATTGCCATTCCTGACTGCATCGACACTATACGTGATTAGTGTAACAAATGTTAAAAAGAAGTACCCGATCGAGTTTATTGCCGGTTCTTCTCGATGACCGGGTTGTTTTTCGAACCGGTGGTAGTTTTGACATTCATAAGCGCCTCATTAGCGTCTAAACTGAATAAAGTATTTTTGATTTGATTTGATATATACTCAACTAATTTTCGATTTTTTTTCAATTGTATCCAAATTTGAATATAATTTGATTAAAACAAATAAGAAAGAATTTACCACCAATAATTATAAGAAGTAATTATACCACCAACGTCACAAAATATAAATTTGACATATTAGTTTCTAAACATATGAGCAGTAGTTGTTAATAATCAAAATCACTTTTTTCAATTTACTGAGTGCCCCAAGAAGGCACCTATGAACGCCAAAACTACCACCGGTTCGGAAAACAACCCAGTAATCGAAAAGAACCGGCAAGAAACTCGATCTGGTTTATATTTATCTTTTTTTATTGTTTTGTTTATTTTGTTTATATTTATCTTGAATAAAGTACTTTTTCTCGTTATTGTACGTGTTTCTGCGTGGTTGGCGAGCCTTGGCCTATCAGTGGTACCACAGGTTTAAAGTCGGTAATTTTGTTCAAAATTTGATATTATTTGTTAGTTTAAAGCTTAAAATATAACTTATTCAACATGTATTTAGCGAAAGTAAGATACTCCGGCCGTTAAATTGCTTTTTCGGGTATTATTTTTGCATCTTTTGAATACACTGCGGCATGTGAAACGTGCTTACATTGGCTGTGTTTCAAACAAACTAAACAAAATAAAAGCTCACATTTCAAGTGAGCTGTAATTTACCGAGACGTATTTTTCGCGCCGACACGATATCTAGTTATTGTTGATCGAAGGATTAAAATCATAAAACAATTCGCAAATTCGATTTACATATGACAAAGTACTGAAGTAATAAATATTAAAAAAAAAATTGTAAATTTCCCTCTTTATTCAAGTGGGTTAATAGAATTAAACGTGTAATATTTTAAAAACTGTTATTAGCGAACAGAGCCGCGGGTATGGTTTAGTTTATAACATTAACTTTGCGAAAATTATCGACTTCCACTAACAATGGTGATGGATCATCTTGGAGGCATAATAAAAATTTAATCATAACAGATCCGCCGCCGAATAGCGGTGTGATGAATCGGCCAAGTATCAGATATGCAAACAAAGTGCAACCAATCAGTCTCTCTCCCACTTTTAATAAGGAAACTTGAGGATTTCCTAACATAAATTACCATAGAAGACGAATTGTCTCTGGCGGATTTTTCTAAAGACGGTAACGAAGACACTCTTGTCCCGTTTAATTAAAAACTAACTTTATAGTTTTCACACAGTTTTTCAAAAAGCTTGATTAATTGTGTGCAAAATATTTTAGATATTTTTTGTATTTATAATCTTATTTAATAGAATTGCAAGGGAATCAATTTTCAGGTGACTTCGTGTCTACAATAGTATTTGAATTATATTAATTTATGAAGACTTCTTTTCTATTCATATGTGTACATTGGTTGGTTAATATTTTGATCTTTTTTACAAGATAACGAAAATTCGTTTTTAGTTTTGGTAAGAAAACTATATTAAAATAATTTATAAAATATAGAATCTAAACGTTTGTTGATATTTTGTAAATATAAAACACTAGTTTTTGGTCGATGTTTCGCTTATGTTAATGTATATTCTAACCTGTCCCTCGGGAACATTAGGTACTTTTTCTGACTGAAAAGTAGCCTATGTCCTTTTCTGTACCCATGACAATATGCACAATTTCATAATTATGGATTAAGTAATTAAGGCGAGAGATACACAAACAAATATTTGTAGGTAATGACTAGTTAGGATACATATACCAGATGACTGTTTAAAGCTTAGCACCCCTTAATTCTTCGGTAGTTCATGGTCACATTTAACATATAAAGTAATAATATAAAAACAAATACTAATAAATAACAAAGAGAAGCTTAGTTAAAGTTTCTTCGAAAACTTTTAAAAGTATGAGAATGATACTTTTATACGTAAAAAATCACATCTAGGTTCAATAAACAAAATTAAAGTGACATTTTTCAAGGTCAATCATTACGTAATTTCTTATCGTCGGAAGGGAAGCAGGGCACGGGTCGAGATGCGGGACCCGGGCGGGACTGCGTGGCACGGTGTGATTCATTGCTTTCCTTATTATTACACCAGTTCGTTTTTGCGTAAATCACCTTAGCGCTTAGTGTATCAGTTTTGTTTTTCTCTAGATAATTAGGTCAAACATTAAGCACCTATTTTTTATTGATTTAGAATGAGAATCGACTCATGTTTATTCTGTAAAAATATTGCTGGCGACTAACCAGTCGCGTTGTGTAAGCTATTTAATAGTTATATATAATATCATTTTGATTTGATGTCAGGAAATAAATTATTCTCTATATTAGTGACTACTATAAAAATATTGTATGAGTTATAAATATTTCTATGTAATATTAAGAAATTTGAAGTATTGGGAGATCTATTCACCGTTTTATTCTATTTTCAAACTCCAGTGTCAGCTTGCATCGATCACCTTTGTAGGAAAGTTAATAAAATATTCTTTGAGAATAAGATCTGTTTTTGAGAAAGGAACACCTCTGGATGCATAATGAGTTTAAAGAATAAAGGAAGGTTTTAAAAAACACTCCTCGTTGTAGATACTTCTCATGTCAAGCGGGTCTTAATACATAAAGGTTATTACAGGGTGGATCAGTATGTGAACGATAGCGACGTCTGGAAGTGACGCCTCTCTCTCTGTGCAACCAGTAGTAAAATGTAAAAATTAAGAGACCGTGACATATGAACATGGACAGATATGTATATGATGAAATTTTTTACTTATAATCCTAAAAATAATTCTTGTAATTACTATTGCGCATAAATGCACGCATAGGTACTTTTTAAGGCTAATTCAGATAAATTTGGTTCCTACCTAAAATTATACTTTGTTATTGGCGAAAGTGTAACTGTCCATGCTTTGAAATGCCACGGAGGTTGCGACTTGATCAACGGTCTGGGTTTACGATTCCATTCTACTTCTGGTCTGGTCTACTTCGCGTACATCCATAGTTTAATGTCTTATGGCAATGGATGTACGCGAAGTAGACCAGACCAGAAGTAGAATGGAATCGTAAACCCAGACCGTTGATCAAGTCGCAACCTCCGTGGCATTTCAAAGCATGGACAGTTACACTTTCGCCAATAACAAAGTATAATTTTAGGTAGGAACCAAATTTATCTGAATTAGCCTTAAAAAGTACCTATGCGTGCATTTATGCGCAATAGTAATTACAAGAATTATTTTTAGGATTATAAGTAAAAAATTTCATCATATACATATCTGTCCATGTTCATATGTCACGGTCTCTTAATTTTTACATTTTACTACTGAGACGAATGAGAAAACGATGTTTTAAGTTACGCAAAACTATTCAATAAAATCCAAACAAAATTTAGAATACTTACATGTAGCTAACTACAGTAACTACATTTATTTTTGTGTTAAGGTTTTCTAGAATTCGGTTATTTTGTAAGGAATTAATCTTTATGTTTACATAGTATAAAATGAAGTCGCTTCCGCTGTCTGTTCCCTTAGATCGTTTAAACTATTCAACGAATTTTAATAAAGTTTTCACCAATAGATAGATTGATTCAAGACAAAGGTTTATGTATATAATACATATATATTATAGTACAGAAAAGCCGAAAAAATTTAAGATTCGTAATGTGATGTAACAAACACCGCAAACGCTGACTAAACCCTTCGAGGTAGATCAAATTAATGTACTACGGAATTGAATATTCTAAAAAGACCGTTAAAAAAGTCTTGGATGGTATATATTTATTTCTAAAGTATAACCCACAGTAACCATTTTTATCTTTTTACAAAAACAATTATGTGTTATTTACCAAGCTATTTCATATAATACAGTATTATTCCTCATCCAATTAAATACATTACATATGTTGTACATGTCATGTAGATCAAAACTGCCCTTAACAGTATTTCATTCAAATCAAATCAAATAAAAAATACTTTATTCAGTTTAGGCCCTAATAAGGCACTTATGAATGTCAAAGACTACTACCGCTTCGGAAAACAACCCAGTCATCGAGAAGAACCGGCAAGAAACTCGATCGGGTACATTTTTTAAACATATATTTCCAATACATTATACAATGCTTTTAATGTAGCTAACTACAGTAACTACATTTATTTTTGTGTTAAGATTTTCTAGAATTTGGTTATTTTGTAAGGAATTAATCTTTATGTTTACATAGTATAAAATGAAGTACCGCTTCCGCTTTTTGTTCCCTTAGATCGTTTAAACTATTCAACGAATTTTAATAAAGTTTTCAGCAATAGATAGAGTGATTCAAGAGAAAGGTTTATATATATAATACATATATATTATAGTACAAAAAAGCCGAAAAATGCTAAGATACGTAATGTGATGTCATAACAAACATATTTTTGTGCGCTTAAACCGCAAACTCTGGCTAAACTCTTCGAGGTAGATCAAATTAATGAACTACGGAATTAAATATTCTAAAAAGACCGTTAAAAAGTCTTGGATGGTATATATTTATCTCTAAAGTATAACCCACAGTAACCATTTTTTTCTTTTTACAAAAACAATTATGTGTTATTTACCAAGCTATTTTATATAATACATATTGCTCGAACTGCCCTTTTTTGTAATAAAAATATCGTGTCTACCTCAGCAGCCGTACCCCATAGCACATTAAATGGAGCAAATTAAATTGGATATCTACATTACACCCGTGCGAAGCTGGGTCGGGTCGCTAGTGTCACTATAAACGTTCATAATTTTTGACACTTATCTGTTCAAACCCACAGGATTTGTAATTTCTTATATTATAACCGTAACTGATGGTAATCAACAACCGATGAAATTTGTTACATCCATTAGATACAAATGGTCGCGTATCTTAATTTTATTTTCTCGAACTGGCTACGTTATTGACCTAGCAAGGTCTTAACAGCTTCACCGGACTACCATCTTAATGAACTAGTACATTCGTTTGCGATATGGTATCTGTATAGCTATGAACTGTAGTGTCTCGGTGTTTAGGCATTGTATCCTGCTTACAATGTGAGTGTATCAGTTATTGTAATGAGGTAGTAATACCTTTAGTTATCTCCAACAGTCTACTCCTTAATATATAGAATGTGTCAAGTTCTTGAGGTAATTATAATTTTATGCGTTTATGCAAGTGCTAGCCAATGCAAAAATATTAATCAAATTATGAAGCTATCATTCGACTTTGCTCTCGGTTTTAATATACAATTAATAACCGTAATTCGAGATTGTGGTTATTGGTCATGATCACTATTATTAAACAAAGTCGTCTGCCACGTCTGTCTGTCTGTTCGCGATAAGCTCAAAAACTACTAAACGCATTTTCATACGGTTTTCAACAGTAGATAAATTGATTCATGAGGAATATTTAGGTATATAATTTTTCAAGGTTTTTTTTTATTATCAGCGCGGGACAACGTCCGCCGTGCCCGCTAGTTTATAATATAATATTTATTACTTTACAGGGTTTTAGAATGAATTATGTTTGGTTGTATTTTAAATCTTGTAGCGCTTTGTGTTTTGTGCGACATATAAGTATGTTCGAATAATAATATGTATGATTTAATCTATATTTATAATATGTATATTATAATACTGTTCCTTTGAGGCTTTATCACCTCAAAACTACTGAACGTATCGAAATGTGACTAAGACCATTCAATTCGCAATTTTTCGTGAATAGTTTAAGGTTACTTATTTTTGGGATTAGATTTATTTTGTCATTTTTTTTAATGCCACATGAATTGGGCAGGAATCAGCTACATTTCATTATATACATTCATTTAACTAGTATAATTTCTTTGAAATCGTAAATTTCACGTTTTCTATAATTAATAATAGCGATTGTGATGAAATCTTAATTATAGGTAAATTAAATAAACAGTATAATTCCTTTTTTATCACGCTTTTATTAGCTTCACCTGTATGTATGTATGTTTGTAACCGACCTCTTTGAGCTCGATTTTGTCCTACTTTGAACGATCAGATTTAATTTAAACGTTGCACACCTGTCAAAGGTCGATGACAATGCAATAATCCGAAGAAAAGGTTTAAAAAATTTAACTAAAAAATGAAAAACAATAACAGTAAATAAATGAATAACAGTTTAAAAAAACACGCTTTTTTAGGAACACCAAATTTATGAAATTTTATTTTCTGTTTTTTAGTTCGTTTTTTTTTAATGAAAGCGTGTTTTTTTTTTGTTTTTTTAAACTATTATTTATTCTATAGAATATTCCCAGGGAGTTGCGAACCTGAATGAGAATACTCACAAAGGATTACATCACGTTGTCCGCGGAACAGCTTCCGCTCGCCTCTTCACGACTCTCAACGGCCGCGAACGAACTTTAGCGAGTGGGAGAACCCACATCACATATATAATGCGATACCACAGACCCCTTAGCAAGCAGTAAACACACAGCTTCAACATGAAGGTAATATTACTTTAATATGAAAGCAGTTGCTTTTTACCTAATTAATAATATCATTAGTCACCGCATCCAGTTTTGTCCATCCTTAAGATTTTTGCACACCCGGTTTTATAAGCTGTTTTGTTTACAAAATATAAGACATGTATTTAAACTCATTATAAATACGTATTATTTGCACTCAAAAACACCTCCTTACAGAGGTGAAATAAGTTTTCTTATACAAAGGCCGGTAAACGATGTTTCTATCCGTAAAAAATATATTTTTTGTGAACATTATTAATAAGTATATATTTTTTATGAAATACTGCTTGTTTTTTTTAAATCTGAGTATATAAATTAAGTAAATTGTGGCGAGCCATAATGATTGGTATTCTCTAATAATTCGTTTCATTCGGATAGAGTGCCGGAACATGATTATAATGAATTAGCCACTCAAGCCGAAAAAAAAAACAAATCTTATGAATTTAAAACGATGTTAATATGTATAATATAAAGTGCATATATATACTTTCCAAGCTTAAGGAAATTACGAAGTCTTGAAGCTTATCGCAACATTGTTCTACTTAACAAGATGCCCGTGGAAGGTGCACCTATCTAATATTCCTTTCATTTATGAATTATGAAGTAAGAAAACAAAACCATAGAACTGCACTTTCGTTTTTTGCGTTATTGTTACGCATTACAAAACTGGTGATGATTGTAAGTAGATTGTTGGTAATTGCACCAATTGTTATAATCACAATCTAAGGTGACACATATTTATAATATCGTCTAAAGCGAATAACTATTTACAATTTCGTTAGAAGGTAACTGATTATTTAGGTACCTATTTAAATAAAGTAAATGAAATCCCATAGGGTTAATAACGATATAACATTGTTTATTTCATTGTGCACAGGTATTCGTCTGTCTGTTAGCGCTGGTCGCGGCCACTCAAGCCGGTTTTATCGGTGGTGGTAGCGGTGGTTGGTCAGGTGGCGGTGGCGGCGGCGGTTACGGCGGTGGATTCGGCGGCGGTAGCGGTGGATGGAAACTCGGCGGCGGTAGCGGTGGAAGCAGCGGTTGGTCAGGTAGCAGCGGTGGTGGCTGGTCCGGCGGCGGCGGCGGTTTTGGTGGTGGCCACGGAGGCGGTAGCGGTGGCGGTTCACGTAAGTATATCATAGTTTATTATGTCTGTGCTGATTAACCATTGAGATACCTACCTTTGTGTATTGAATATCTTTATAGTCATTTTTCCTATAAACCTTCAAGGAACCCTTGTTATAACTGTATGTTATGTATAGAACATATATAGAATAAAGAAAGAAAGATGCATTACGCAATCCGGATTGTAGTTATTTTTCGTATCTTTACTCATCTCGTGAGGTTAATCTGGTTTCGTTCTAATCCTAACAGAGGTTAAAATCATCAAAATCATAAGCTCTGGCGGCAGCGGCGGCGGCGGCGGCGGTTATGGTAAGTCTAGAGCTTTAGTCACATTCTACAACTTACTACAACTTGTTTCAAAGATAATCTATAGCATAGGTATACATGCAAAGTGTTTATTGCATAGAGAAAGAATAAATGATTTCATTAAAATCATTGAAGATTAATTTTTATTCATATTCTATAGTAGAACAGAGAAAGTGAAACCAAATTCGCTGAGTTAAACGATGCTTTAACAGAAACGCAAATATTAAAATTAGAATGTTGCTTCCTGTTTTTAAATGTCATGTGTGTACTACGTATTTTTTATTTGTCAATATATAATATAGCTTATTGTTCAATCGCAATAGTAATTAAACATTGATAATAAAGAAATAATCAAGCGTCTACATCGATCTTATCTAATGTTTACGAGGTCGAAAATCTTTCAAGGGTCATCCGTTCGCTCGCCGCGATGTGAATTGTCTGCAACATCTAAAAATTTCGTAACACTATAAACCGTCATTAAGTTTGACCCAGCTAACTTTGTGGTTACCTACCTTTATTATTCTGACTTTGAGAAATTCGTGCAAATTCGACATGTCAAATAATGATATAGTTGCATTAAATATATTATATCTCTCATTTAAAGGCACTGCCATATTATATAATTAAAAACTTAATCATGTTACTTTTACGAATTCATAAAGATTACAATAATTGGTACACTTGTGTTAGATGTTTAGTTTTCATTTAGAAAATGCAGTAGAAAGGGGAATATATACCTACATCCTGGCTTATTTTTGTCACTTTCTTTTTGGAGGCGCGCTAATTTTTGAAAATTGTATATCCATAATTTTTTGTATCTCAAAAGTGCAACTTGCGGCATATAATAGTAAGATACTGTTCGAAAATTTCCTTAACGAATATTAACTAATAGCAATTTTTCGGTATTTTCGAATTTCCCTTTTATTAAGAGCACTGCGTGCCCCCACAAACGCTCTGCCTACATCTATAATATCTGGTAGGGACTTTAAAGAGTCGTTTCTGTAGATTTTTAACCGACTTCAAAAAGCAGAATGTTCTCAATTCGGTTATATATTTTTTCAATATGTCAAAACTTCGTCATTTATAAACCGATTTCGAAAATTATTTTACTGTAAGAGATTTTATAATTTCAATATTAGAATCTCGGATTGCGAACTACTACTACCCAAAGGAAATGTTTCGTGATTGAGCCAACTTGACTTTGTGGTGGATTTTTTAGAGTAGATTTTTTAAGTCGGTTTAGTTTTTTATTAAATTTTGTAAACTTCAAATGCTAGTAAGAAGGATTATACCATAATAAAACGTGTTAACACAGTATTTTGATTATCACTATCAGGCGGTGGCCACGGAGGCTGGTCCGGTGGTAGCGGCGGATTCGGTGGCGGCAGCGGATTCGGTGGTGGAAGCGGCTGGAAGTCTGGCGGTGGCGGCGGCTATGGCGGCGGCAGCGGCTGGAAGTCTGGTGGTGGCGGCGGAGGCGGCGGAGGTTGGTCAAGCGGTGGTTCTTCCGGCTGGTGGTAATCTTCTCTTAAAACGCTTAGTACAAATTAAAACAATATACTGATACCTCTTAACCTTGACATTTTCATTTCACTTTATCCAAATAGCATGTAACCAGGGTTATGATAAAAAAATATGTTGAAATACTGCAAAGGCAAAACTTTTTTATTAAGAACAATACTGACACATCTGGAACAAGGCCTGTATCCCGGGGGATTTTACAAACAAGCAATTAACGAATTAAAAAAAATAGGGCACACTTAATTAAAAAAAGTACTATTCCGAAGATATAGGTCACATATACTTTAACGCGAGCGAGGCCGCGGGTAAAAGCTATTAATGATTAACATTTCCCTCTTCATTCAAAACTTCGTAGAAGTGCATTGGTAATTTGAATGCATACAAAACAAGTACTTTCAGCAAATATTACGTTCTTTAAAAACAAAAATGTTCACTACAATGGAATAAATATTTAATTATTTTTGGAGTAAATCATTAAAAAAACAAAATGATTCATTAAAATATGTACATGTAAAATAAAAACAACACTAAAACTAAACGAACATTACAGTTTATGTATGACATCAGCTTTTAAACACATTGTAATTTGGTAAAATGTATGCTTGGTAAAACCAATTCGCCTTACAGTACGCGCGCAAGTCATTAGGTACTCGTTATGAAAGTGCAGAGGTCAGAGAATATAAGTATGTAGTTGACAAATAATACAATGCATATGTTATACTATACTACTTTAGCGACAAAGTGTTGAGTTATATATATATAATACTAGCGGATCTGGCGAACGTTGTCCTGCCTTGATAATAAAAAAAATCCTAAAAGTTGAATCTAAACCATTCTCGGATCCACTGGAACACGCACACAAAGTTTTATTAAAATCGGTCCAACCGTTTAGGAGGAGTTCAGTGACATACACACGCACAGAAGAAATTTATATATAAACATATATTTTATAAAATGAACAAGTAATCTATATCCCATCAAAAACATAAATGTGAAATGAGACCCAAGTTCAATATTATGCTATATACCTTGGTTATTGACTTCAAGGACAAAAGAAGTGTGATCTAAATGGGTACCAAGTTCCATGGTCAGTCCTGAAATTTATTTAGAACAATATGTTATAACAACTTAAAAATATCATTTCTGCTTATAATTTGGGATAATATTGAAGCCCAAGGTCTAATTTGGCTTGTTTGAACATACGAATTATAGTACCTACCTACTAAAACAGTCATAGAAGAGCCGTATGTTCGATGGCTAGTTTCTACCAGCAAGCCAAATTTTCGGAAGAATAAAATAAGAACTTACAGCTTTAGAACTTGCAAAGGCTATAATATAATTCGTATATTCATAAGTCAGACCTTAGCCAGCTTATATTATCCCAAGTTATAAAGAGAAACGATATAAGTTGTTATAACATATTTTATGTTGTTCTGAATAAATTTCAGGACTGACCACTGAACTTGGTAACCATTTACTTCTTATATGTTTTATCATGGAAGTCAACAACCAAGGCGTATATCATATTATTGAACTTGGCTCTCATTTCACATTTATGTTTTTGATGGGATATAATTACTTTTTGTACAGAAATTTTCAGTAGTTGTTTCATCAAAAATGGCTTACAAAAAAATCTTAATTAGAAAATTAGCTTAAAAATGCTTCATAAAAAAGTAAAAATATGATGCTGCGGTAGTCGATATTTAAAAGACGGTCATTTGAACGTTTATCTTCACGTTCATTACGTTGTAGAAGAGATAGATGGCGCTTTTAATTTTCTAATGCCTGAGGTACTTTAATTGTAGTTTATCTGTTCAATAGCGTTATCGGGCCGATAACTTGTCAAATTGCGTTTCTGAACATACAATAATACGATAAATCTCAGTAAAACTCAACGGGCCAATTGACAGATTATCTTATGGATATGGATATACATTGTTGAGTCTATTGGGAGTTTAACCGAGTATCTCAGTAACCGGGCATACGTCCTCAATATCATATCTATGAATACAAACTAGGTTTTGTAATGGGTATCGTAATGCTCACTGGGTATTTTCGTATTAAATGCAACGCGCTCGCCTACCGCTCCCGCGGCCGGCTAATGTTATCCTTTTACGCAAGTCCTTTTTTTTTAACGTTTGGAAATCCCTTATAGATACGCCACCCTCTCGGGGGAGAGAGTGGGTTATGTCCGACTCGCACGGACTAAAACCCCACGGTGTACCGTCCGCCGCATGATAGGGGCGGCCAGGGATCAGTCTGGCTCTCTCTCCTGAGAAACCACCCCTGCAGCAGCCCGGCAAGTTGGTCGCCAGGCTACGTCTTTATAGGGAGGCGGGCTGAGTACACAGCCAGCCGCCTCCCCTCGTCCCGGCGCGGCGAACCTGTGCAATGAGGAGATGGGCCCCCCGGCCCACCCCCTCAGGCTCGGCTACACGTAGTAAGTTTTATAATAAAGTCCCAAAACACATTACCGATTTGCCTGATAGTGAGTTCAAGAACCATGTCAAGCGGGTTTTAATATCTAAAGGCTATTATAGGGTGGATCAATACGTGAACGATTGTGACGTTTGGAAATGACGCCCCTCTCTGTGCATCCACTAATAACGAATGTGAATATTTATATTACTATAGAAATATATGACATGAAAAAATAAACCAGATCGAGTTTCTTGCCGGTTCTTCTCGATGACTGGGCTGTTTTCCGAACCGGTGGTAGTCTTTGACGTTCATAAGTGCCTTATTAGGGCCTAAACTGAATAAAGTATTTTTGATTTCACCGCTACCGCGACCGGCTCGCTTTATCTTTTTTCGTAAGTCTAACCTAACCAAACCGAGATAAAAGAATAAGCAGATGAAAAAAAACTATCCTAACCGATTTATTGTTCTCAAT
The DNA here is from genome assembly GCA_015888305.1 of Antheraea pernyi. NCBI lineage: Eukaryota > Metazoa > Arthropoda > Insecta > Lepidoptera > Saturniidae > Antheraea > Antheraea pernyi. The sequence continues at coordinate 119,256 of MU158764.1, read as the reverse complement.
TTTCCAATCTTGGTTCGGTTCGGTTAGGTTAGACTTAATTGTGAAACAAAGATAGCGGTTGCGGTCCATAATATCCTTTTGAAACTAAAACCCGTTTGACGTGGTGCTTAAATTTGCAGTCCGGCAAATCGGCAAATGCTTTGGGACTTTATTGTAGAACCTAACACTATTACTGGTTTTGCTAAGTCTGAAACATGGGACCACCAGCTTATTACAGTTTCTAGTATTTAGATTATGCCGGTCTTTTACTAAATTCAGTTTTTTAAAGTTTTTACGGACATACATTAAATTATCAAGAATGTATTGGGAGGGCAAAGTTAAGATACCGAATTCCTGGAATTTCGTTTTTCGTCGAGCACGGTGCATTTAATACGAAACTACCGCTCACTATACTAGAACTAATATAATAAATGCGAATTTGTTTGATTGTTACGCTTTCACGCCTTAACTACTAAGCCCCGACCATCATGAAATACAGAAAAGGATTTAAGTTTCAATTCGTCCACAAAAAAGGACGGTTCTTGTAACATAGGTCACATCTTCATACAATAATCTCATTAATCTATTTATCTGTCTGTCCGCATTTGTTGGTTTTTCTGTTTGTATATCTGGATATCAAAAAGCAACTTTATCGTTTTTGAAGTTATACTTCTTTTGGCGTCTTAGAGAAAAATGATGAGAATAAATTTTTTACGATGCGCGCGCACACCGTCACGAAAAACCGACACCCTTAGTATTAAAACTTTCAATGTATTAAATACCTTTTTTCTATTGTTAGTGTCGTTTTTTCTACAAATGTAGAATAAGGCGAAAGATAAAATTTTTGATTTTTTTTTATCGTGTTACGCCAAAGAAGTATAACTAACTTCTAACGCGTGTTCATAAGTAGTACACACACACTTTTTTTTACACAGAAGAACTGTCGTGTTTATATTGATAGGTAAAAGAATTGTCAATGCATTTTATTTGATATATCTGGTACCGGCGTTTTCGCCTGTGCTGGCTTGCTCATATACACCCACTTCTCCACAGCAAGAGCACACATCGCTGAACGCGTAGTGCTTATAAAAGTCGTGTTTTTTTTAAACGTTACTCTTATATATAAAATTCTCGTGTCACAATGTTAGTAATCATACTCCTCTGAAACGGTTTGACCGATTTTTATGAAATTTTATATGCATATTCAGTAGGTCTGAGAATCGGCTACTATCTATTTTTCATACCCCTAAGTGATAAGGGTTGTCCACCCCTAACATTTTATTTTTATTTTTTGAACATTTTATTTTATTTTGTTATAATGAGGCATTAAATAATACATACAACCCTAAATTTTCACCCTTCTAACACCAACCCCTATTTTTTATAGTCATTTTAGTAATTAATCGAGTTTCTTGCCGGTTCTTCTCGATGACTGGGCTGTTTTCCGAACCGGTAGTAGCTTTAACGTTCATAAGCGCCTTCTCGGGGCCTAAATTGAATATAGGATTTTTCGATTTTGATTTGGAGTCATTTTTCATCCCACTCGATAACTGATCAATTATCACTTGATAAGTTATACCAGAGAAAGAGCTAATTAAAACCAAGTCGTCGTCTTTTCTGTGACTGTTTTTCACATGTATTTAGATTAAAATTTCCTTGAGCTTATGGCAAAGCTAAAATTTTTGTACAAAATAGGCTTATTTTTTAGCAAATATTTAATTTATTGAATAAAAACTTTTATAAAATGTGCCTATAACTACATATGATATGTTCTCAATAAACACAAAAACTACCGAATGAATTTTCATGTAGTTTTCACCAGAAGATAAAGTTATGCATTAGGAAGGTTTATGTATATAATTTGTAAATGTTTTTAATTTCAGGGCGGGACCACGAACGCTGCACCCGCTAGTAATGAATAAAGAAAAACTTGTCACCTACTGGCTTCCAACCCAAAGGCACAAAGCCAGGCCCTTCGAGCAATGATTGCAAGAAATAGTACAAGGTGGATGCAGCTAGGCCCAAGAACAGCATTGCATGAAGAGCTCCTCCCAATGTTTCATTAGGAGGCCACCACATACCAAGGACATGCACCATTGCCCATGTTATCAGCTTAATTATACCTGGAAATGTTAAATTTTGTTAATATAAATTTACATATTCAGTGTCTCCCCATAAAATGTAGAAGCACTTAACCTTCACATAAAATCACTATTTTACAAAACAAAAACCACTGAATAGATATTCATGTAGTTTTCAGTTTTCACCATTAGATAAAGTGATTCATGACGAAGGTTTAGGTATATAATTTGTCAAGGTTTCTTGATGTGAAACATATTTAGGCGAGCATAAACTTAATTGTTGGTGATGCAGGCCGTGGTGTGTATGTGAGACATGGCGACGCAATGCCATGAGCAAGCGACTGTGCATTATCTATTTTGCTGCACTGAGCTCGCGTACCTATAGTGTAATTTGAGATTCATTTGATTCAAACAATTTCAATGTTTCACATCTGCCAGACATCCTGTGACAGCTCATTTTTTTTAATTATCAGGACGGGACAATGTCTGCCGGGCCCTCTAGAGTTATACACATCCATAGCATGTGATTGTTCTGTGTAGAAAGAAAGAGAATGGTGTAAATTACTCATTAGAAGTGCACATCTAGTCATCTACTTTCTTTCTTTGTAATGTATATTTATTTTCCTATAATAACAATGGATTAATTTCTAGACAACAACATATGGTACTTTTGTATTAAATGCTTATTTTTTAGCAAATATTTAATTTATTGAATAAAAACTTACTTAAAAACTACGCCATACCCTTTTTCGCAAGGCTAACCAAACCTAAGCAAACCGAGATAAAAGACCAAGCAGTTGAAAAAAAAACTAACCTAACCGATTGATTTTTCTGAATTTTCCTGTCTTGTTTCAGTTAGGGTAGACTTATGAAAACAAAGCCAGCGCAAGACCGCCGCTGTCAACAAACGCACTGCTTTACCATCAATACATAAGTACCATTTTGTATATTAGACTATTTGGTACAGTAGATAACCAATTAATTAGTTACAAACCAAATAATAATCAATTCTGACTATTTGGTACAGTAGATAACCAATTAATTAGTTACAAATAATAAATAATTCGTTTACACAAATTAATTATTCAGTGTCTAGGTTAAGCGACTCGCACGGTACGTGTGTACCGTTCGACGCCAGAGCCAAGACTGACTTAACAGCGGTCGCTCCGCTCCTTTTATACCGAAACACGAGTAGTAGGGAGAGAGGCGTGACCGGATGACACAATCAATGTGGGTAGGCGCCGATATATATTATTTAATTATCGTAATATTTTTATGCATAATGGTCAAATGTCTATGACGTAAAACTAAAAAAAAATTGAAATTATCCAATATTGTTTGCGTATTGTGTGCACAATGAAAGACTTCTCTCATTTTATTTAAAGATAAGAAAAATGTATTAAAATAAAACAAAAATTTTACACTCAATCGATCTTAATGAAATTTTGTAAATATACGTCATCTCGATTATGGGAAGCTTCTCATTCTTCAATTGATAGAATACAAAAGTAGCCAAAAGTCCGTGAAATTTTCATAAAACAATATATTTAATTCTCATGCGTTGTTAATAATATTTTGTACATAGAAATTATACGTTATTTCATTACATATTAACAGGCTATTAAAATTATCAACAAAACATTTAATATGTAATTGTAAAAAAATCGAAACGTAAAAATGTACTGACAGGTGAATGGCGCCTTGTAATTCAGTTTTGAGTTAAAGCCTAAACAGAAATGGTAACAGTGAATGGTGGACAGTCCGATAAGTATGCAACCCTTTATATCTCTATAGCTCCGCGCCTATCACAATACTTAATAATGCAACCAGGACTTGAGCGCGCTCTGTTAATAAGTCTAAGTAACTTCAAGCATCACAATAACTACATAAATACTAATACGTTTTTATACTTCAGTCGTAGGCGTTGAGGTAAATATTTTTAACAACTTTGGTCAAAACTTAAAGTGAATGCGAATTTAGACTCGTATGCTTTTTAATTGAGATTTTTGATTTAATATAAAAAAAATTACATAGGTATAAGTTACCGCTAAAGCTCGAAAGCCGTTAATGTGCACATTATAAGATTAGCTAAGGCTAATCTTCAGATTATTTGCCGCGACAATGAGCGGGGTCAAGAATTTTCTGAATTTAGTCCAACTAAACGAACCCATGTTGAAATTAAGGCTAATGTGTCCACACCATCGACCAGCGACACCATCGACGAGAAAAAAAATTGTGACATTTATATCGCCTTAGTTTATATGCACATATCTAATTATTCTTTAATGGATTCATGTAATTTAGCGGTAACTATATATCATACCTACGCCAAGACTGACTTAACAGCGGTCGCTCCGCTCCTTTTATACCGAAACACGAGTAGTAGGGAGAGAGGCGTGACCGGATGACACAATCAATGTGGGTAGGCGCCGATATATATTATTTAATTATCGTAATATTTTTATGCATAATGGTCAAATGTCTATGACGTAAAACTAAAAAAAAATTGAAATTATCCAATATTGTTTGCGTATTGTGTGCACAATGAAAGACTTCTCTCATTTTATTTAAAGATAAGAAAAATGTATTAAAATAAAACAAAAATTTTACACTCAATCGATCTTAATGAAATTTTGTAAATATACGTCATCTCGATTATGGGAAGCTTCTCATTCTTCAATTGATAGAATACAAAAGTAGCCAAAAGTCCTTGAAATTTTCATAAAACAATATATTTAATTCTTATGCGTTGTTAATAATATTTTGTACATAGAAATTATACGTTATTTCGAAATTAACAGGCCATTAAAATTATCAACAAAACATTTAATATGCAATTGTAAAAAAAATCGAAACGTAAAAATGTACTGACAGGTGAATGGCGCCTTGCAACTTAATTCAGTTTTGAGTTAAAGCCTAAACAGAAATGGTAACAGTGAATGGTGGACATTTATTTATACGTCTCTATTTGTCAACGATCTATACGATATTTGTATAAAAAACCTTCAAAAATATTAGTACTTTTAATTATGTTCAAAATTTGACCACTAGCTTTATCAAAACAACAATTCATTTGTACTTTTTGTTGCTTATTTTTATATAGATTATATTTAAAAAATATTCATGACATGTATATAAATAATAGGTCTTTACCTATGAAATTGCCGTTCCGCGTACTGGCCATTTCAAATCACAAAAATTTTTGTGCCTAAGAATTCTGATTTTTGATTTAATATAAAAAAAAATTAACATACGTATAAGTTACCGCTAAAGCTCGAAAGCCGTAGTAATGTGCACATTACTTAGCTAATCTACAGATTATTCGCCCCGTCAATGAGCGGGATCAAGAATTTTCTGCATTTAGTCCAACTAAACGAACCTATGTCGAAATTGAGGCTAATGTGTCCACACCATTGACCAGCGACACCATCGACGAGAAAAAAAATTGGGACATTTAAATATATCGCCTTAGTTTATATGCACATATCTAATTATTCTTTAGAATAATCGTTTCATGTACTTTAGCGGTAACTATATATCATACCTACCTTAATTCTAATAATGTTTGGGAGTATATAAAACATGAGTACAGCTCAACATGAGTGCAGTACTGCTTACTAAGAAAATGGAGTATTTTATAATTAGTACAAAGAAGTATATTTTAAAATTACAAATAAATTAAAGCTTAAATTAGAATTTATATTATAATACATACTGTAATGTATTACTTTGACCCAATGAAATGTTAATTCTTATACGTATTATTTTCAATTGTAATAAAATAAATTATCTATACATAAATAGGCGTAGATAAAAGAGTTTTATACCATTTTCAACTTTGTTCGTTAACCGACTTTATGTATTATTTTTTATTTGGTTTACTATTGACAAGCCTAATAATAAAAAATTGGAAATAGTTCTTTTTAATACCATTGAGGAATCAAAGCCTTCATTTATTTATACGTCTCTATTTGTCAACGATCCTTACGATATTTGTATAAAAACCTTCAAAAATATTGGAACTTTTAATTATGTTCAAAATTTGACAACTAGCTTTATCAAAACAACAATTAATTTGTACTTTTTGTTGTTTATTTTTATATACATTATATTTTAAAAATATTCATGACCTGTATATAAATAATAATAGGTCTTTACCTATGAAATTGCCGTTCTGCAGTACTGGCCATTTCAAATCAAAAAATTTTTTTTTGGCTAAGAATTCTAATTTCAAATTAATTTTATTTTAAAAACATGGCAGAATTTGGATAACTTCTTGGCGGGAAAAAAAATCAATATCCGGCAGTACAAAATGTCTTTGAAGAATTTGTTGCCTCCCGTCCAGCTGATTTCTTTAAGAAGGGCATCAATAAACCGCCACTGCGTTGGCAAAGATGCATTGATTGCATGAGTGATTACTTCGATTAATACAAATAAAAAATACATGAAAAAAATTCGTTAAAATTATTTCATACAAAACAGCAATATCATAAGTAAATACCTAATATCAACTCTCCTAAAATCGGAATATAACCAGCCGAACTTAAATTTAGAATAATTGACCCACAGTCACCACCAAGTTGTACATAACTTCATCAGTCAATTTCGTCCACTTTACTTGAGAGCCAGTCTCTTTTTTAGGTTAAGTGAGCGTGTTAGTATTTCTGGTAACATGGTATATAACATTACACGATACTGTGAGCAAATTCTAACCTATAAATTAAAATTACGTCGAAATAATAATTTCAGGGCAATAACTACATCTATTTACTATAAAAAAATCTTAAGAGCTAAACAATATAAATACAAAATTAAAAAGTAAACAAATGCAACAATACATAACGATAACAATAAAACTTGAAAGCCCCTATAGTAATAAATATGTCCATCACTTTTTATAGCATGCTTTTTTTGTGCGTTTTAATCTCTTTGATCTGTTTGGATCAAAATTTTCTTTGTCTGATGAATTAGAGCTGTCCGGCGTATAACCGCGCGGTCGGCGCCTTGGCCTATTGGTGTGTTGCTCGGTATTTTCTATTTCAGTAAGGATGTCGTATTCACTGTAAATAAATCAATCATACATATAAAATGAAACATGCATTTTGAAGCGACGATGGCTCAGTACAATAGTTTTACAACATTTTAACATACATCGTCAACGGTATCGTCTATCTGCCTATTCCCTGTTCCCGACCAAAGCGAAAAGGACAGTAATTAACTCCTTGGCGGGAAATAAATTCAATACCCGAAAGGCAGTACAAAATGTCTTTGAAGAATTTGTACCCTCCCGTCCAGCTGGTTTCTTTAAGGGCATCAATAAACCGCCACTGCGTTGGCAAAGATGCATTGATTGCATGAGTGATTACTTCGATTAATACAAATAAAAAATTCGTTTAAATTATTTCATACAAAACGGCAATTTCATAAGTAAATACCTAATATTAACTCTCCTAAAATCGGAATATATGCAGCCGAACTTAAATTTAGAATAACTGACCCACAGTCACCACCAAGTTGTATATAACTTCATCAGTCAATTTCGTCCACTTTACTTGAGAGCCAGTCTCTTTTTTAGGTTAAGTGAGCGTGTTAGTATTTCTGGTAACATGGTATATAACATTACACGATACTGTGAGCAAATTCTAACCTATAAATTAAAATTACGTCGAAATAATAATTTCAGGGCAATAACTACATCTATTTACTATAAAAAAATCTTAAGAGCTAAACAATATAAATACAAAATTAAAAAGTAAACAAATGCAACAATACATAACGATAACAATAAAACTTGAAAGCCCCTATAGTAATAAATATGTCCATCACTTTTTATAGCATGCTTTTTTTGTGCGTTTTAATCTCTTTGATCTGTTTGGATCAAAATTTTCTTTGTCTGATGAATTAGAGCTGTCCGGCGTATAACCGCGCGGTCGGCGCCTTGGCCTATTGGTGTGTTGCTCGGTATTTTCTATTTCAGTAAGGATGTCGTATTCACTGTAAATAAATCAATCATACATATAAAATGAAACATGCATTTTGAAGCGACGATGGCTCAGTACAATAGTTTTACAACATTTTAACATACATCGTCAACGGTATCGTCTATCTGCCTATTCCCTGTTCCCGACCAAAGCGAAAAGGACAGTAATAGTCGTTGTCGAGTACTGTGTTGCCATAAAGGACCAAGAAAGGAAAAGACATTTTTATCATGAGGGTTGTTGAGGTATGTATGCTTGCGGTTAATACTTTTTTTTGAAAATTTACTTTATTATTCATAATCTTGTGTGATTTGACTCTATATTTTGTAAAATTGGTGGTGTTTTACGTTATATAGTTTGGTTATTGTGCATAATTGAATTGAGTGGGAAATAATAACACGAAGCATAAATTCTGAGATGCCACAAAAACTCGTTGGAAACTTCTAACAAGGGAGCCACCATATCGTAGGAACATTGAAATGATCACATGACACTAGTAATATTAATTACTCGACAATGGCAGTAATAATCTGAAAGTTTGGTTGGCAAAAATAATAATATAAAGGTACTAAACTTAGATGGGAACTGACTCTCTAGGGCAACTGCTGGAACACACCTACAGGTGCTTGGCCACTTAATTTAAAATTAACGGTGGTAGTTTATGAGCAGTAGAGAAAGCCCTACCACCATGATATGGTTTCATTCGTCGAAAACTTCACCTATTTGTTACATTCACCTATTATTAAAACCTGTATCGATCAAACCCATGTCGAAATCCATCACTATACTCATTGTCCCTTTACAACATATTACCAATAAGAAGACTTATCTACGAATAAACTATAAATACCTACAATGTTTACTTTATATTTACATTAGCAACATGTAAAAAAAGGGGCGAGAAAAACCAATAGCAAAATAGTAATGCATCTGCACTTAATTTTCTCATGATTCCCACACATACGAGTCTGTATAGTTTTATGCCAAACTTTTTAGTACAGCCAGCATATATTCTGCTACAGAGACTTATTAAGGTATTTGCGGCATGATCGTAACTGACAACACTCTTTACTTCTTTGTGCTTTCAGACAACCTTAGATTTTTAAGTGTTTAACCACATAAGACATCAATGTACAATTAACTGTACAAATTAATATGCAGCATTCAAGCCCAAGTTTGGAAAAAAAAGCATCTTCTAGAAGCCCCGTGTACAATATGACGTACATTTAAGTTTTATAAATTTTGCTTTTAAAGTGTCACGCCAACTACAATTCTACCTACTATTTTAATTAATACCATATTATTCAATGAATGATTGTCTAAAAGCATTCTTTCATTTATAACTTAGGATCACCTAAACACTCAATGTCCATTTAAATGAACAAGAGATACAAAATATTGGTTGAGTTTATCATGAAAAAAAAATACTAAAACGTGTGGGCTGAAACACCACACACAAAAAAAGATATTTTCAACACAATATTTAACACTGGGGTTTTAACTCATCTCAATCATTATAATAGCTTGGTCCTTAGGAGGTTAATAAGAAATTAAAGACTGAATAAGTACATGAGAATTCTTAATTCATAAAGCCTTTTGACAAATATGGTCACAAAGGTTACAAGAGTATTGTCTCTACAAAGCTAAGAAAGTGGTTAAAAACTACCCCTTGTTTCCACTTTTCTATCACATTTTAAAAGATTGGAATTAAAATTCATAATTTAGATTATATAGAGCAATCAATTAGTAAACCCATGAGTGATTATGATTAAAGAATTTGGACTTAAGTTAATATGAATTAATAATGACTTAGGATTAGCTCCTTCTTTCATCCTCCCTATATATGGTGACATATTCATCTTTAATTTCTTATCACATTACTTAATTAACATATTTTCAAAAGCTCTGTGATAATTATAATCTATGGCATCTAATTTACGAAGTTGTTGCACACTAGGGTGTCCACCATTTACCAAGTTGATTTTTTGTCATATGACGCAACTTAAAGTTTTAATTTATCGTCTAAAAAACGTCATACCAAAAAAGCCCTTACTATTCATACCAAGCCTTGTCCTTAACACAATACATTTCCTATTTAATTTATTTGGGATTTTGGAACTTTTTACAATTAGTTTTCTTTTTCTTCGACGAAATGGCTTACAGCAACGAGACACACATATTTTCATAGAAAATTGAATGCCCTACAAAAAAGCTCTCTTATAGTTTTTCGATTAATGCACTCCTTCATAAGTTATTTGAGGTGAAAGTCAAACTCCTGTAAGTTAACAGTTTTTTTACTTACAGTTTGATTATGATTTTGATAAGTTATTCGTTTCTTTGGTAAATAAGGAACACCCTAATGCACACTATTTAATTAATCTGTGATTTATACCAAACCCAAATGAAAAAATCTATTCAGAAAATAAGAAATTTGTTTCATACCTATTGTTCGCAACAGCTAATGAAATGTATTTGTGGGAATAGTTAAGATACACCAATCAGTATATGTTTTAGGCGATAATAAAGAGATATGTCTGATCGAGTTTTATTTACCACATAGAATATCATGTAGTGTTATGATATTATAGTGAGAAATAGTGATTATAGTCATATGTGGTATAGTTATAGATATTTAGTGTTTCTAGAAATAGTTTAAAATAGTATAAATTGTTAGTTGTAAGTACAATTGTAATGTTTTTTGTATGTAAATAAATAGAAAGCGAAGGGTGACTCATCGCGATACCGCCACGTCTGTATAGTTAGTTGGGACGCGCTCTAACGCTACGCACGCGGCTAAGCGCTCTGATTGGAAGAGTGCCGCCAGCGTGCGTAAGCGATTCTTTGTTCCGAAAACGTGCCTCAAAGCGGTCTTAAAAACGGGCGTGAGCGGTATAGATGACCTGTTTTGAACGAGTCTGCATATGAGCACATCCTTCGCTGCTTCATAGTAATAAATCTTTTATTGCGAGAAAACCTCATAGTTCCTCAAGTTCAACTTCAGAATCAGCAAGTCATCTCTATAGTTGTGAGTCATTCGGAGGTGGCTCATACCAATATCACAATTATACAGTTTCAATTACATGCATTTTTACATTTTATCAAGACTTTTAATAAACATAACTTACAATTGCTCACATGATCTATGAATATCTGCTGTCACCTCCAATACTCTTGATTCTTCCATATCTTCACTACTATCAGACTCCTCTATTATAATATTTTTCCCTTTCTCAAACCCTGTACTAAGGTCATTACAAATATCTTTATTAATATTATCAGGTACTTCTTCACTTGTAAAAAGCTCTTGACTATTTAGATTTGTTGATTTTGTAAGTAATAGAGGCTTATTATGTAGATTAATGTTTTTTAATAAACTATTTTCCGTATTTTTGTCCTTATAACTAATATCAACAATATCAGTTTGTACAGGTGTGGATATCTTCTCATTATTTTTTTTTACATTTTCAATATTATTAGTCACCTTTATGGTAGTTGTGAAACGATTACTTTCTACTGTAAAACATACATCTTTAGGTGAATCTTTGGATTTATAATTAGTTATTTCTTGAACATATGTATTTTTAGAACACAAATAACAATTTTCTTGGAGGTAACTCTTCTTAAAATATGGCACTTTGTACTGCTGACAAGAGTCATTATCAATCACAGTTTCATTTATTTGCTGTTTTTCCATTTTGTTTGCAGGAGTTCTGTTTACAACAGAGTTCTGCTCACTTTTAGAAGCCTCCACAACTTGTAACAATGCCATTTTGTCTTTGTCAGCTGTACTATTAAACAAAGTTTTCTCATAATCTACAGGCATTTGAGAATCTTCTATCAAAATAAAACTGTCATAATCAGTTACAATGCCACTTTCATCTTTATCTTGAGCATTACCTATAGTTTCTACTCCTGTTGTGTAACATTCCTTATCGTTTTTTATAGGAACATCTTCAAAATCTTTTTTAGTTTTAACATTTACAAATTTGTCTAATGTATTTTGACTTGCCACCAATGAATTAGCTGTTTTATACGATCTTTTTTTTCTATATTTTCTTTGATTGTTTTCATCACCCCTTATATTTAATGAAGAATTTGTTTTAGTATTTGGATTTACTAGCTTATGTTTTATGTTAGCGTTTTCTACATTTATATCAGCTAAAGGTTTTCGCTTCCGACTACTATCATTTTTATTGAACCAATTTTTAACATAATTAATAGAGTTCTCCATTTTATTTATCTTCACAGGTGATGTATCTTCTCCAAAGAACTTATAGTGGTAATTTTCTTTTCCTGTACACAACTTATTGACACTTTTTCTTTTATTATAATATGTTTGGGGAGCTTGGATGCATTGCGGAAATAACTGTTTTTCTATCTTTAAATATTCTGACAGCCTTTTTCTTTCATAAACTGTAATTTAAAAATATATAATTAAGCATTAAGAACTCTTTAGATTCACTTTAAATAAATTAATCTGAAATTACTAATGGAGAATGAAAGTCAGAACAATTTTTCTGTAAAGGTTCACTATAATAATCAATGTGGCATACAAGTTTATTACACTAAAATATACAATAATATATAATGAAATAATTACCATCTATATTGAATGTTTCTTTGAACACATTAATAAGATGAGATACATTATGCACTTGCTGTGTAAGTATAGTATCACGTTCTGGTTTAATAGAGGCTGATGGTTCTGAAGCTGTGAGGCAAATGTAGCAACCAACAGATGAATTAAAACAATTCTCACATAATGAGTGCCCACAGGAGAAGCGCATGCGAGGTACGTCGGGTTTGTCACTGTAAAAATTAAAATTACAATTATTACACATGTAAATTAAAATTAAAAAGTATGTCAAAATTTATTTGACTCACCATACAGGACAAAGAATATTTTCATATATATTTTTTACATATTCAACTGCTAAATCTACATTAAATTCAAATAAACTAAACATTACAGAAACATCATAATCTAAAGTTGATAAAATACGCAAAAATCGAACTTAACGAGCAACTTCAAAAAACCGTAATCACTACTAGTATGTATTACATCTTTATATACATTTAATTCTTAAATCAGCATTCTCACTGAATCATATATACAATGAGTTGATATAAAACTTGTTTATACCACCAATATTTTATCGTAGATTTTGTAGATGTGTACGTTTTATAACATATGAAAACAAGAAGAAACCAAACACGTAGAATAAGAAACAATAAGGCATAGAATAAATATAGTTACATAGATAAGGAAAATATCATCCACCACAGACAATTGGAGTACATATTATATGAATACTTTCTATTGTAACCGATCGATTCAGCGGATAAGTTACAATAGTGTTTTATAGAGCATTAGAATTTATAGGTATTAGATAGATTAATAAATTTATAGAGTATTAGGGTACTTACGGACTATGCGATTAGCCGGAATGCCGGAATACGGTCAGCCGTTGCGGTTGCGCTTAGCCGGATGGCGGGTTGCCGCAACCGGAACGTGCAGTTGAGAAAACGACGTGATTTGCGCTTGACTGAGTTGTCAAGATGGATGTTGAATAAGTGGTAGCACTGGCACCGGAGTTTCCTCTCACACACCCCTTGCGGGGTACGCGGGGGGATCGCATCAGTGTTGCCCCTCTGGCGGTAGCTTCGCTCTCCCCCCGTCATCAACGTGGGTGTCTACTACTGTGGGACGCGTACCCTTTGCAGGGCGCTCTCCCGTGGTTATCTTGTAGGTTTCAAGGGGTGTGATCTAGCTGGTGCTCTTCCTGCCGGATGTCTCTTATGAGATTCTCTATCATATCCCTGAAAACCGCTCTGATTCTGTAAGCTTTTTCCGGAGAGGCTGTCTTTAGACGTTCATCTCTGAGATCGGCTATTCTCTTGATTGAGTCAGTCGGGCCGCAGTCAGCAACAACGCACAGTACGACGGGAGCGGTCAGCTGGCAGTGCGAATGAAAGCTACTTCCTCGTACATATTTTTGATTGCAGTCACCCACATGGCTGACCGCATTCCGGCTAACCGCATAGTGTATAAGTACCCTAAGTGCCTCTCAGTTTGAGTTTAGAAAGTGACGTATTCTTATAATCATTTAATTTTTTCCAAAGATATTCAATTTGCCTTAACTAGAAATAAATCACTTTTTGAAGAAATGAAGCATTTCTGGATATTCAAGCTGCATATGATAATTGTAATAATTGATATGGTAATTTAAAAAAACAAATTGGAGTATTTCAACATTCCTTTAAAATCTATAAATTCCGTTTTTAATGAAAAATTATCTTGATGACTCATGGAGTGGCTAATCATAGTAAATTATTTCAGTAAGATGTGCCTCAACGGTCTATTCTCAGCCTTATATTCTATGATTTCTGCACAAGTAACTTAGATTCCATAGTTTTGCCTCATTGTTCTGTTCTTCATTATGCTAATGACTACTTTAATAGTACAATAGAATTAGCTGCTGAAATTTTTATAATTATTATAAGTTGTTTTTCTTGGTAGAAAATTTAACTAGTATATATAATATACGTATATTATACAATTCGGTATATTAGTTACGTAGTCGGTAAGTATGAAAGAAATAATAATATATTAAAAAGCTCTTACTGGAGTTTGGTGTGGTGCTCATCCCTTTTCTTTAAAATTAATTTACAACCCATTGATAAAACATTTTATAGACTGTGTAATGTTCTGTTTATACTGTTGTATTCCAAAATGAGAATAACTAAGAAAACGACGACTGTTATTTAAAGAGTACGTTTTAGCCACTATTTTTCGCCAGTTCATTTGAACAAGTTAAGAATTAGAGATTCGTTTATTTCTGAGTGTGGTCATAAAGATAGTAGCATTCTTTTTAATTATATAACTCTTTACCACTGTATAATATTTTGTGTAAGGCCATTCTTTCATCGGAACTATCTGTTAAGAATAAAACTTATATCACTGATTGTTTCTTAATTATCACAATATTTCTTTATTTTCTGTTTGTTTTTGTATGTGTATATTTGTCCAGTGCATCATATATCCGCATACTCCCTGTTTGTTGCTTAAATCTTTCATTGTATACGAATCCACATGACCGGTAATTATTAAAAGATTGGAATATGTTTTCATAAGGAGAGATACGCTTAAAACAGAAGTGGTCGTACGCGAAAATGGCAGCAACAGCATAGAGTACATTGTATAAGACAGTTGGTACAATATTCTAAACTTTTTCTGGGAAACATATTATCTGTAATTTACTCTGTGGTCATGCGTGCATTGTTGTCTAGCATTGTCTAGTCTGTGTTGGTTGTATTATCAACCGGCGAAATCTTAGCCTTATATTTTATTCAAGATAATAGCAATAAAGTTTATAAACAAATCAATAATGTGAAGTGGAAATATGACGGCCATATCAGAGTATAAACAATTCTTTCCTATAGACAGTATACAGAAAGTATGTAATCTGTTCGAAGAGCAATTACGCAGCACTAAAGACGCCGATCTTGCATTACTTTCTATTATTTTAGGGGCTGTTGAAAACAATTTGACAAATGTTAAAAACAGTGATAAAGAAGTAAACCTACACTCCAACAAGTTTATTAAGATAAATTTTCCATCAGTAGAATGGGATGAGGTACGATTACTTCATGAGCGTTTTGTTTCCTTAATGCGAACCGGTGTCGATGTAAAGTTACTAAGCGGCACGTATGCTACGCGGGATCTGGTGAAACGAGTAGCTGATGTGGTATGGAATTCATTGACTCGCAGTTACTACAAGGATCGTGCACATTTGCAATCTATTTACAGTTTCCTAACTGGGAACAAACTGGATTGTTTTGGTGTTGCTTTTGCGGTCACTGCAGGTTGTCAAGTACTTGGCAAGCAGGATGTGCATCTCGCTCTATCAGAGGATCATGCCTGGGTTGTTTTTGGAAAGGAGGGAACAGAGACTGCTGAAGTAAGTAACTTGTTCTGTTTCATAATATGCAGTACTAGCATTTTTGTGGTATTATACCACTGCTATTGCTGATTTTAGTATTAGAAGAAACTACTTTTTTAAATGTAAAAAATATTTAAATCTTTCAAATACATAGTTTGTTATTACTGAATTTGAACAATGAGTTAAGCAGTATGGAATTTGTAGATATGGACACTTATTTATTATATTATGATTAAATTGATTATTATGAAGTAATATAAAATTATCACAGGTGACGTGGCATGGCAAAGGAAACGAAGATAAGAGAGGTCGTTCAGTTGGTGATGGTGTTTTGGCAAGGTCGTGGCTTTACGTAGCTGGTAAGCCTGTGGTGTGTACAAGGGTTATGGAATTAGCAGCAATGGTTTCATCTATTAATCCCACCCTCACATCTACCGTTGATGTTCATGAAGTAGCACAGATGCAACACAGCCTTCTCTGGATGCTCTATGATAATGGTACTTACATTTTGTATATTTAAATAGCTGATAAGATTTGACTATGTGTAACTATTTACAATCTAAGTGTTGAAATGTAGAGGAAGTGAGACTTTTAAGTTATAGATATTGGATTAGAAGCTTTTCAATGTTAAGACCACTAACTGTTTTGGATTTTTGATATTAATAACTTACCATAAATATTTTTAACCTAAATTGCTAGCTAGTAGTTAAATAGTGACTGAAATCTTTTATTCTATTTCTGAGATTAATAAGCAATTAAATTTAAAAATATGTAGACAATAAATAATAATAACACGAGCAAAATTAATCATTACAATTTTCGGTTCTTTCTCATGAAATGAACCGCATTTGCTGACCACTGACGTGGCCGGCTCCCGTTATCTTTTTTCGCAAGTTAACCTAACCAAACCGAGACAAAAGAGTAAGCAGTGGAAAAATTACTTTTTTCAATATACCTGTCTTCATTTGCTTAGACTTGTGTAACAAAGATAGTATGAGTAGGATGCGGTAGCGGTCGGCAAGGGCACTGCGTTGCCCTTTATATGTAAGTAACATTTTGTATATTAGCATCTTGATGATTTTAAAGTTAAAACTAAACGCTTTCGTCTGGGTTTGATTGTGTTAGGTTAGGCTTACGTAAAATGATTAGTCAGCCATGGTGCATTTAATACGAAAATACCCAATTTTCTCTCATATTATAATTAATACTAGTAACCTGCTTAGCCTTTCCGTAGGTGCAATGTACTAATCTAGTGTCTCCATGAATTCGATCCATTTTTTGCTGCTTTCATATTTACAGTATATAAAATGCATAGAAATTATGTATCAAACTTCACACAAACAGTTTGTTTTTTGTTAAGTGTAAGTGGTTTTTTTTCGTACACTTAAGTAACTTAACTTTTGATGTAACTTGTCAAAATTGGTGAAAAACAAAAGAAAAAAATTATTATGGGAATATCCTTAGAAGATATACTATCCTGGACTCTCTATTATCTCATAAGGTTTCACCAATTGTTTTAAGGAAAGTCTCCAAAAACTCTATTGTTTGAACAGATTTTGAAGTGAAGATACCTTACTTGATAGGGTGTTCAGACACAGCGTCGATGGACGTAGGTTCGAATTCTTGCAACTGAGTCTCGGCTGCTGCACCTGAGAGCCAGTCCCCTCCATATTTCTAGGCCACATCTATCGACTTTTCTTTGCTTTATATATGTATCATAAATATAAACCTTCCAGAAATAATTTTAAATAAACAATCGTAAAAACCATATCATAATTTGTGGCACAGTTTACAAGAACCAAGAAAATATAGAGATGGACAGGAAAAGCCAGTTTGTTTATAATATTTATAGATAATATGAAATTATTATATAACTGAGTATAGACAGGATAGAGAGCCTTATAGTTATAATTTTATTTTCAGGACATTTGGATGCTTATCCCATGGCGTTGTTTTTGGAAAGGAGGGAACAGAGACTGCTGAAGTAAGTAACTTGTTCTGTTTCATAATATGCAGTACTAGCATTTTTGTAGTATTATACCACTGCTATTGCTGATTTTTGTATTAGAAGAAACTACTTTTTTAAATGTGAAAAATATTTAAATCTTTCAAATACATAGGTTGTTATTACTGAATTTAAACAATGAGTTAAGCAGTATGGAATTTGTAGATATGGGCACTTATTTATTATATTATGATTAATTTGATATCTTTCAAATACATAGGTTGTTATTACTGAATTTAAACAATGAGTTAAGCAGTATGGAATTTGTAGATATGGGCACTTATTTATTATATTATGATTAATTTGATTATTATGAAGTAATATAAAATTATCACAGGTGACGTGGCATGGCAAAGGAAACGAAGATAAGAGAGGTCGTTCAGTTGGTGATGGTGTTTTGGCAAGGTCGTGGCTTTATGTAGCTGGTAAGCCTGTGGTTTGTACAAGGGTTATGGAATTAGCAGCAATGGTTTCATCTATTAATCCCACCCTCACATCTACCGTTGATGTTCATGAAGTAGCACAGATGCAACACAGCCTTCTCTGGATGCTCTATGATAATGGTACTTACATTTTGAATATATTTAAATAGCTGATAAGATTTGACTATGTGTAACTATTTACAATCTAAGTGTTGAAATGTAGAGGAAGTGAGACTTTTAAGTTATAGATATTGGATTAGAAGCTTTTCAATGTTAAGACCACTAACTGTTTTGGATTTTTGATATTAATAACTTACCATAAATATTTTTAACCTAAATTGCTAGCTAGTAGTTAAATAGTGACTGAAATCTTTTATTCTATTTCTGAGATTAATAAGCAATTAAATTTAAAAGTATGTAGACAATAAATAATAACACAAGCAAAATTAATCATTACAATTTTCGGTTCTTTCTTATGAAATGAACCGCATTTGCTGACCACTGACGTGGCCGGCTCCCGTTATCTTTTTTCGCAAGTTAACCTAACCAAACCGAGATAAAAGAGTAAGCAGTGGAAAAATTACTTTTTTCAATATACCTGTCTTCATTTGCTTAGACTTGTGTAACAAAGATAGTATGAGTAGGATGCGGTAGCGGTCGGCAAGGGCACTGCGTTGCCCTTTATATGTAAGTAACATTTTGTATATTAGCATCTTGATGATTTTAAAGTTAAAACTAAACGCTTTCGTCTGGGTTTGATTGTGTTAGGTTAGGCTTACGTAAAATGATTAGTCAGCCATGGTGCATTTAATACGAAAATACCCAATTTTCTCTCATATTATAATTAATACTAGTAACCTGCTTAGCCTTTCCGTAGGTGCAATGTACTAATCTAGTGTCTCCATGAATTCGATCCATTTTTTGCTGCTTTCATTTTTACAATTCATAAGAGGCATAGAAATTATGTATCAAACTTCACACAAACAGTTTGTTTTTTGTTAAGTGTAAGTGGTTTTTTTTCGTACACTTAAGTAACTTAACTTTTGATGTAACTTGTCAAAATTGGTGAAAAACAAAAGAAAAAAATTATTATGGGAATATCCTTAGAAGATATACTATCCTGGACTCTCTATTATCTCATAAGGTTTCACCAATTGTTTTAAGGAAAGTCTCCAAAAACTCTATTGTTTGAACAGATTTTGAAGTGAAGATACCTTACTTGATAGGGTGTTCAGACACAGCGTCGATGGACGTAGGTTCGAATTCTTGCAACTGAGTCTCGGCTGCTGCACCTGAGAGCCAGTCCCCTCCATATTTCTAGGCCACATCTATCGACTTTTCTTTGCTTTATATATGTATCATAAATATAAACCTTCCAGAAATAATTTTAAATAAACAATCGTAAAAACCATATCATAATTTGTGGCACAGTTTACAAGAACCAAGAAAATATAGAGATGGACAGGAAAAGCCAGTTTGTTTATAATATTTATAGATAATATGAAATTATTATATAACTGAGTATAGACAGGATAGAGAGCCTTATAGTTATAATTTTATTTTCAGGACATTTGGATGCTTATCCCATGGCGCTTGGGAATTTGGGTGACCTGGATGAATATATGAGAATTTCCAATGTTTCTGGCGATAATGATCATTCAGTATCCACAGCTATTATAACTAGCACTCGACCTGATGGTACCACAAGACCGGACTCTGCTGCATTATATTCTCGCTTGGGAATTTGGGTGACCTGGATGAATATATGAGAATTTCCAATGTTTCTGGCGATAATGATCATTCAGTATCCACAGCTATTATAACTAGCACTCGACCTGATGGTACCACAAGACCGGACTCTGCTACATTATATTCTCAAGCTATACGTTCCTCTAGAACACATTATGAAGATAGACATGTGTACCCGTACACATTCCAAGGTGGATATTATCATCGACATAAGATGTACAAGGAGGCTTTCCATGCATGGGCCTGTGCTGGTGACGTTATTCGACAGTTTGTACCATTTTACACCATATAAATTTAGTGTTTGCTTGTGTTTCATACTTATTTATGATTTATAACCTGCAAAATACTTGGACTGAATAATACAAGAACTTCTAGTAAAATTCTAAATGTCATTGGCTAGTAAAAGGTTATATTAACAAATATCAGTAGGTTCTCTGGAGAAGATAGAAACAATATTCTGAATATTCAATTAGATTATTTTTTTTTACAATATAAATGAAAATATCAACTTGAACAATGAGTTAAGCAGTATGGAATTTGTAGATATGGACACTTATTTATTATATTATGATTAAATTGATTATTATGAAGTAATATAAAATTATCACAGGTGACGTGGCATGGCAAAGGAAACGAAGATAAGAGAGGTCGTTCAGTTGGTGATGGTGTTTTGGCAAGGTCGTGGCTTTACGTAGCTGGTAAGCCTGTGGTGTGTACAAGGGTTATGGAATTAGCAGCAATGGTTTCATCTATTAATCCCACCCTCACATCTACCGTTGATGTTCATGAAGTAGCACAGATGCAACACAGCCTTCTCTGGATGCTCTATGATAATGGTACTTACATTTTGTATATTTAAATAGCTGATAAGATTTGATAATAGCAATAAAGTTTATAAACAAATCAATAATGTGAAGTGGAAATATGACGGCCATATCAGAGTATAAACAATTCTTTCCTATAGACAGTATACAGAAAGTATGTAATCTGTTCGAAGAGCAATTACGCAGCACTAAAGACGCCGATCTTGCATTACTTTCTATTATTTTAGGGGCTGTTGAAAACAATTTGACAAATGTTAAAAACAGTGATAAAGAAGTAAACCTACACTCCAACAAGTTTATTAAGATAAATTTTCCATCAGTAGAATGGGATGAGGTACGATTACTTCATGAGCGTTTTGTTTCCTTAATGCGAACCGGTGTCGATGTAAAGTTACTAAGCGGCACGTATGCTACGCGGGATCTGGTGAAACGAGTAGCTGATGTGGTATGGAATTCATTGACTCGCAGTTACTACAAGGATCGTGCACATTTGCAATCTATTTACAGTTTCCTAACTGGGAACAAACTGGATTGTTTTGGTGTTGCTTTTGCGGTCACTGCAGGTTGTCAAGTACTTGGCAAGCAGGATGTGCATCTCGCTCTATCAGAGGATCATGCCTGGGTTGTTTTTGGAAAGGAGGGAACAGAGACTGCTGAAGTAAGTAACTTGTTCTGTTTCATAATATGCAGTACTAGCATTTTTGTAGTATTATACCACTGCTATTGCTGATTTTTGTATTAGAAGAAACTACTTTTTTAAATGTGAAAAATATTTAAATCTTTCAAATACATAGGTTGTTATTACTGAATTTAAACAATGAGTTAAGCAGTATGGAATTTGTAGATATGGGCACTTATTTATTATATTATGATTAATTTGATTATTATGAAGTAATATAAAATTATCACAGGTGACGTGGCATGGCAAAGGAAACGAAGATAAGAGAGGTCGTTCAGTTGGTGATGGTGTTTTGGCAAGGTCGTGGCTTTATGTAGCTGGTAAGCCTGTGGTTTGTACA
Organism: Antheraea pernyi; assembly: GCA_015888305.1. Taxonomy (NCBI): domain Eukaryota; kingdom Metazoa; phylum Arthropoda; class Insecta; order Lepidoptera; family Saturniidae; genus Antheraea; species Antheraea pernyi. The sequence continues at coordinate 97,256 of MU158764.1, read as the reverse complement.
AGGGTTATGGAATTAGCAGCAATGGTTTCATCTATTAATCCCACCCTCACATCTACCGTTGATGTTCATGAAGTAGCACAGATGCAACACAGCCTTCTCTGGATGCTCTATGATAATGGTACTTACATTTTGAATATATTTAAATAGCTGATAAGATTTGACTATGTGTAACTATTTACAATCTAAGTATTGAAATGTAGAGGAAGTGAGACTTAAGTTATAGATATAGGATTAGTAACTTTTCAATAATAAGACCACTATCTGTTTTGAATTTTTCATATTAATAACTTACCATAAATATTTTTAACCGAAATTGCTAGCTAGTAGTTAAATAGTGACTGAAATCTTTTATTCTATTTCTGAGATTAATAAGCAATTAAATTTAAAAGTATGTAGACAATAAATAATAACACAAGCAAAATTAATCATTACAATTTTCGGTTCTTTCTTATGAAATGAACCGCATTTGCTGACCACTGACGTGGCCGGCTCCCGTTATCTTTTTTCGCAAGTTAACCTAACCAAACCGAGATAAAAGAGTAAGCAGTGGAAAAATTACTTTTTTCAATATACCTGTCTTCATTTGCTTAGACTTGTGTAACAAAGATAGTATGAGTAGGATGCGGTAGCGGTCGGCAAGGGCACTGCGTTGCCCTTTATATGTAAGTAACATTTTGTATATTAGCATCTTGATGATTTTAAAGTTAAAACTAAACGCTTTCGTCTGGGTTTGATTGTGTTAGGTTAGGCTTACGTAAAATGATTAGTCAGCCATGGTGCATTTAATACGAAAATACCCAATTTTCTCTCATATTATAATTAATACTAGTAACCTGCTTAGCCTTTCCGTAGGTGCAATGTACTAATCTAGTGTCTCCATGAATTCGATCCATTTTTTGCTGCTTTCATATTTACAGTATATAAAATGCATAGAAATTATGTATCAAACTTCACACAAACAATTTGTTTTTTGTTGAGTATAAGTGTATTTTTTTCGTACACTTAAATAACTTAACTTTTGAGTAACTTGTCAAAATAGCTAAAAAATAAAAGAAAAAAAATTATTATGGGAATATTATAATAGAAGATATACTATCCTGGACTCTCTATTATCTCATAAGGTTTCACCAGTTGTTTTAAGGAAAGTCTCCGAAAATGCTATAGTTTGAACAGATTTTGAAGTGAAGATAGCTTACTTGATAGGGTGTTTGGACAGCTTCGATGGACGTAGGTTCGAATCCTTGCAACTGAGTTGAAGCTTCCGGTGAAGGAAAACATTGTGATGAATCATGGTAGTGGGGTTTATTCTATGCCCACCTGGTTAGCTACCACCCTCAAGTTGCAAATCTCGGCTGCTGTACCTAAGAACCAGTTCCCTCCATGTTTTTAGGCCACATCTATCGACTTTTCTTTGCTTTATATATGTATCATATATATAAACCTTCTGGAAATAATTTTAAATAAACAATCGTGAAAACCATATCATTATTTGTGGCACGGTTTACAAGAACCAAGGAAATACAGAGATGAACAGGAAAAGCCAGTTTGTTTATAATATTTATAGATAATATTAAATTATTATATAATTGAGTATAAACAGGATAGAGAACTTTATAGTTTTAACTTTTATTTTCAGGACATTTAGATGCTTATCCCATGGCACTTGGGAATTTGGGTGACCTGGATGAATATATGAGAATTTCCAATGTTTCTGGCGATAATGATCATTCAGTATCCACAGCTATTATAACTAGCACTCGACCTGATGGTACCACAAGACCGGACTCTGCTGCATTATATTCTCAAGCTATACGTTCCTCTAGAACACATTATGAAGATAGACATGTGTACCCGTACACATTCCAAGGTGGATATTATCATCGACATAAGATGTACAAGGAGGCTTTCCATGCATGGGCCTGTGCTGGTGAATTGATTATTATGAAGTAATATAAAATTATCACAGGTGACGTGGCATGGCAAAGGAAACGAAGATAAGAGAGGTCGTTCAGTTGGTGATGGTGTTTTGGCAAGGTCGTGGCTTTATGTAGCTGGTAAGCCTGTGGTTTGTACAAGGGTTATGGAATTAGCAGCAATGGTTTCATCTATTAATCCCACCCTCACATCTACCGTTGATGTTCATGAAGTAGCACAGATGCAACACAGCCTTCTCTGGATGCTCTATGATAATGGTACTTACATTTTGAATATATTTAAATAGCTGATAAGATTTGACTATGTGTAACTATTTACAATCTAAGTATTGAAATGTAGAGGAAGTGAGACTTAAGTTATAGATATAGGATTAGTAACTTTTCAATAATAAGACCACTATCTGTTTTGAATTTTTCATATTAATAACTTACCATAAATATTTTTAACCGAAATTGCTAGCTAGTAGTTAAATAGTGACTGAAATCTTTTATTCTATTTCTGAGATTAATAAGCAATTAAATTTAAAAGTATGTAGACAATAAATAATAACACAAGCAAAATTAATCATTACAATTTTCGGTTCTTTCTTATGAAATGAACCGCATTTGCTGACCACTGACGTGGCCGGCTCCCGTTATCTTTTTTCGCAAGTTAACCTAACCAAACCGAGATAAAAGAGTAAGCAGTGGAAAAATTACTTTTTTCAATATACCTGTCTTCATTTGCTTAGACTTGTGTAACAAAGATAGTATGAGTAGGATGCGGTAGCGGTCGGCAAGGGCACTGCGTTGCCCTTTATATGTAAGTAACATTTTGTATATTAGCATCTTGATGATTTTAAAGTTAAAACTAAACGCTTTCGTCTGGGTTTGATTGTGTTAGGTTAGGCTTACGTAAAATGATTAGTCAGCCATGGTGCATTTAATACGAAAATACCCAATTTTCTCTCATATTATAATTAATACTAGTAACCTGCTTAGCCTTTCCGTAGGTGCAATGTACTAATCTAGTGTCTCCATGAATTCGATCCATTTTTTGCTGCTTTCATATTTACAGTATATAAAATGCATAGAAATTATGTATCAAACTTCACACAAACAATTTGTTTTTTGTTGAGTATAAGTGTATTTTTTTCGTACACTTAAATAACTTAACTTTTGAGTAACTTGTCAAAATAGCTAAAAAATAAAAGAAAAAAAATTATTATGGGAATATTATAATAGAAGATATACTATCCTGGACTCTCTATTATCTCATAAGGTTTCACCAGTTGTTTTAAGGAAAGTCTCCGAAAATGCTATAGTTTGAACAGATTTTGAAGTGAAGATAGCTTACTTGATAGGGTGTTTGGACAGCTTCGATGGACGTAGGTTCGAATCCTTGCAACTGAGTTGAAGCTTACGGTGAAGGAAAACATTGTGATGAATCATGGTAGTGGGGTTTATTCTATGCCCACCTGGTTAGCTACCACCCTCAAGTTGCAAATCTCGGCTGCTGTACCTAAGAACCAGTTCCCTCCATGTTTTTAGGCCACATCTATCGACTTTTCTTTGCTTTATATATGTATCATATATATAAACCTTCTGGAAATAATTTTAAATAAACAATCGTGAAAACCATATCATTATTTGTGGCACGGTTTACAAGAACCAAGGAAATACAGAGATGAACAGGAAAAGCCAGTTTGTTTATAATATTTATAGATAATATTAAATTATTATATAATTGAGTATAAACAGGATAGAGAACTTTATAGTTTTAACTTTTATTTTCAGGACATTTAGATGCTTATCCCATGGCACTTGGGAATTTGGGTGACCTGGATGAATATATGAGAATTTCCAATGTTTCTGGCGATAATGATCATTCAGTATCCACAGCTATTATAACTAGCACTCGACCTGATGGTACCACAAGACCGGACTCTGCTACATTATATTCTCAAGCTATACGTTCCTCTAGAACACATTATGAAGATAGACATGTGTACCCATACACATTCCAAGGTGGATATTATCATCGACATAAGATGTACAAGGAGGCTTTCCATGCATGGGCCTGTGCTGGTGACGTTATTCGACAGTTTGTACCATTTTACACCATATAAATTTAGTGTTTGCTTGTGTTTCATACTTATTTATGATTTATAACTTGCAAAATACTTGGACTGAATAATACAAGAACTTCTAGTAAAATTCTAAATGTCATTGGCTAGTAAAAGGTTATATTAACAAATATCAGTAGGTTCTCTGGAGAAGATAGAAACAATATTCTGAATATTCAATTAGATTATTTTTTTTTACAATATAAATGAAAATATCAACTAGTTTTTACATTACTTGTGTCAGGTTCAGTATAGATATGAGATCTAATACTTAATTGTAATGCTGAACTGTGCTAAATTACATTTTATATCATGTATTCTTTTGTGTACATTTCTACAAGTAATAAATGTTCTTTAATTACTATATTTTAACTTTTTAATTAGTATTTGTGTTTTGCTTGTAATTTTATTATAACACCAACATATGTATTATATTTTCAGTTACAATTACTCAAGAGATGATGAAGAAATATATAAAGAGTTTTCAGAAATTGCTAATGAACTAATCCCACAACTGATGAAGGCAGAGAGCTCCGGTCATTCTGCAAGATCTATATTAAAGGATCCAGAATGCTTTGCTTCATTATTAAGGTAAATTTCTATAGTTTAATTAAAATATAAGTAAGAACTATAAACATCAATTAAATGTTCAGTAAATCTAAATTAGACATGGTTTTTTTTACACATTATTTCTAAGTAGAGTAAACATAACTCTAAAATATATTATTCAATATATTTTAATGTATATATAAGTATTATTCTAGCATTTACAATAATTTATTTCAGGTTTTATGATGGTATATGTAAATGGGAAGAAGGAAGTCAAACTCCGATTCTTCATATTGGTTGGGCAAAGCCTTTGGTTAGCACTATATCAAAATTTGATGCTGAAGTTAGAGCACAAGTTAATATAATATGTCGCCCTAATTCTGATGAAAGCCTAGACCAGGCAAATGAATGTGATACCGCAGATAAGAAAGTAGACAAAGAAAATGATAATGATAAATGGAATAATAATGCTGAGAACACAGAAATGAGCGTGAGAGAACAATTAACAGCAGCTGTTAATAGTCGTCCACGGGTTACTTTATACAGCCATAAGATGGCAGCACTAAAACCTTTACTTTTGGCTGAGAGACTCAACACTCACGCTTTACAACTTCAGTTAACTGCTCAGAGTCAATTACAACGGCCGCAAGCTCCGTCAAAAAGGCGTGACGATGATGACCAGAATCCTATACCAACTGCACTTACGGCGCGGGCTAAGAGGGCTCGACGAGAACGCTAAAAGGTATTAAAAAAAGTTAGCTTAGTACATACATGTGTATATATGCATACATTAGAGTGGCCCTTATTTTGGGTATTTTGAAATTTTTGGTCACAATAGTCGTATTTTTTACACATTATTTCTAAGTAGAGTAAACATAACTCTAAAATATATTATTCAATATATTTTAATGTATATATAAGTATTATTCTAGCATTTACAATAATTTATTTCAGGTTTTATGATGGTATATGTAAATGGGAAGAAGGAAGTCAAACTCCGATTCTTCATATTGGTTGGGCAAAGCCTTTGGTTAGCACTATATCAAAATTTGATGCTGAAGTTAGAGCACAAGTTAATATAATATGTCGCCCTAATTCTGATGAAAGCCTAGACCAGGCAAATGAATGTGATAACGCAGATAAGAAAGTAGACAAAGAAAATGATAATGATAAATGGAATAATAATGCTGAGAACACAGAAATGAGCGTGAGAGAACAATTAACAGCAGCTGTTAATAGTCGTCCACGGGTTACTTTATACAGCCATAAGATGGCAGCACTAAAACCTTTACTTTTGGCTGAGAGACTCAACACTCACGCTTTACAACTTCAGTTAACTGCTCAGAGTCAATTACAACGGCCGCAAGCTCCGTCAAAAAGGCGTGACGATGATGACCAGAATCCTATACCAACTGCACTTACGGCGCGGGCTAAGAGGGCTCGACGAGAACGCTAAAAGGTATTAAAAAAAGTTAGCTTAGTACATACATGTGTATATATGCATACATTAGAGTGGCCCTTATTTTGGGTATTTTGAAATTTTTGGTCACAATAGTCGTAAATCGGTTCCAAATCTGTATCTATCTATAAATCTATAAAATTTCTGCCAAGTTACAGTTCATAATTTTAATATAAACTCGGCCTCCATAGCTACCAAAGTTTTAAAAAGAACATCTTGTTCTTTCTAATTTTGTAAGTTGGTCACATAAACACGTACGTAACGTTCTATAAAAATAGATATTATTCATTTTTGTGGGCATTAATCTGATAATGAAAAATAAAGGAAAGATGTATTGCAATTAGTTACACATCATAGAGAGTAGCAGTTCCTGTCTCGGAAAATAAGTAATATTTGTTATCGGCTGAGTGCCTTAAGCGCTCGCCTTAGTAGTCCGTTGAAGCTGTTGAGACCTTGCTGTGAGAGAACAATTAACAGCAGCTGTTAATAGTCGTCCACGGGTTACTTTATACAGCCATAAGATGGCAGCACTAAAACCTTTACTTTTGGCTGAAAGACTCAACACTCATGCTTTGCAACTTCAGTTAACTGCTCAAAGTCAATTACAACGGCCACAAGCTCCGTCAAAAAGGCGTGATGATGATGACCAGAATCCTATACCAACTGCACTTACGGCGCGGGCTAAGAGGGCTCGACGAGAACGCTAAAAGGTATTAAAAAAAGTTAGCTTAGTACATACATGTGTATATATGCATACATTAGAGTGGCCCTTATTTTGGGTATTTTGAAATTTTTGGTCACAATAGTCGTAAATCGGTTCCAAATCTGTATCTATCTATAAATCTATAAAATTTCTGCCAAGTTACAGTTCATAATTTTAATATAAACTCGGCCTCCATAGCTACCAAAGTTTTAAAAAGTACATCTTGTTCTTTCTAATTTTGTAAGTTGGTCACATAAAACGTACAGCTACAAACCATTGTATGTTATAGGAGATTTAACGTTCTATAAAAATAGATATTATTGATTTTTGTGGGCATTATTCTGATAATGAAGAATAACGGAAAGATGTATTGCAATTAGTTATACGTCATAGAGAGTAGCAATTCCTGTCTCGGAAAATAATTAATATCTAATAAGGAGTAGATGTAGGGTGACAAAAATAAACATTGAAATTTATTGCAATATTTATGATCAGTTTGTGTACCTGATTATTTTTGTAGTGTACCTGTTCAACAATTGGTTTATAAAATTTTGAAAATAATGCATCTTTCAACCTACTTTAAAGAGTTCAAATATCGCCAAATGCCAAAGTTACGTGATAAAGAGAAGTACAATAGTTAAATTGTAATAGAATTCTGTAAAATAGTGGAATTGATTTGAACTTTAATCTCGAATATCTTTGGAACCGATAACTTAAGTGATAAGTTATTATAAAGCTATATTTCGTTATTTTGCCGCACAATTTATAAACGCAGTAAAGAACATGTTAACGGTTTCGAGGAAAAATGCGGTATAACTTGAAATTTTATTTGTCGTTAACTGCAATTCGTTACGCAAAGTATAATATATATACATATATATATATTGACTACTCTTTGTGTAACGATTTTTTCTTTACTGCGTTTATAAATTGCGCGGCAGTATTATAAACCTATTTTATGAAGCGTTAAGTTTCCAATAAAAAAACGAATGTTTTATATGTATACGTATTATATGTTATTTCCGCTTGAAACATTCGTTGCTGTAGGCGTCGGGTTAATATAAAAATTACGAGTTTTAGTTCGGCGGATTTTATTATTTATTTATTTGGACCCGATTTAAGACTATCCAGATTTTTTTTTTCAAAATACTCAAAACAAGAACCAACCTCGTATATATTTAACAAACTTGGATCTTTATCTGTTAAATAGTACAGTAAATGAGGACGTATTCTTAGTAAGTAGATATGTATATATTTTAATTGTTAATTGTACACTTTGTGTACCTAATTTTGTGATGTATTTTTAGAGAAAAGATATAATCTTGTTGAGTTGTAATTAGATATCATTAAAATAAAGTAATATTAAATTAGAAAAGTAATAATTCAATTTACTTTTTCTATATGTTACTATTTTTAAAGACAGTCTTACCTAAAATATGTGTTTTTGAGTGTTTTGCACTTTACACAAAAGACCGGAGACTGATTACAAACTGATAGTTTGCCTGTGAATATTGGGTATACTGTTTTATTACCTTAAACGCTTTTTATAACGAGAACACACAAATTTTGTCAGTTATATGTATAAACCAAAAAAGAAGTTAAATTTAATGATAATTTTGCCATTTATAAACCGTGATTTCCCATAATTAAAAATTTACAACTTTAATTTTTTAGGCATCTCCATCAGCTAAACTCAACGTTAGTAAAGTCCGCGTCATAGGTTTTAGCCGCTCTGAATATAGTTTTAAGTTCGGTCTTGCGCATAGTACAGTCATGAAGTTAATACAAAACAAATTCAAAATATTATTATAGGAATTTAACATTTATATTTATTAATCTTTTCATTATTATTATCATTATTATTATTTTCTATTATAGTTTTCATATTTTATAATAATTTTTGAAAAATTGTTTTCTCTCGAGTTCTTGACTCGGTTTAGTTCCTAACTCCCGCCCTGAATCCTTCAGGGAAGAGGAGGTTCGGTTTCCCTTGAATTTATGAACACGTTTCCCTTGAATTTATGAACACGCATATTTATTATATTGGTTTATTGTATTTAATATTATATTATTATTTCTGAGAAAACTATGAACCCACGAATCCTGAAATAAATACCCGAAAATGCAGTCCTCGGGAATAGTCTAAAGTTGACTAGTTTTCTGTTACATATAAATGGCAATATATCAAGCAAACCAAAATCTTGACGAACTTCCTTTTTAACTGGAACGGTGGTGCCGCTCAAGCAGATACTATACATAGCCTACCAAAGCTAAAGCCTACAGAAAAGTTGTAAGGCTAAAAGATCCCATCAGACTTCGTAACTATATAATAATAATCATAAATACAATGGTACAACAAAATAATCTCAAGGAGGGTTGATGTCATACAGGCGGCCGATCGTAAAAATTAAGCCAAATCATATACCACAACGTGACAAACATGTTGTACTGATCCTACTTATGTGGGATAAGGGTAAGAAGAAGAAGAATAATCTTTAAGTTGTCTCCATGTTATACGAACAATATATTAGGTTTTAATGAATTATTATTTAAGTAAATATATGCCTATTACATTAAGTAATAAGAATGTGTCTGACATAATGACAATGTTGCTACTTTCAGAAGATTTTATATGTGAAATAAATATTTTGATTCCGATTTTGTCGTCATGTAAACGGTTTGATAGCTCGTTTACGGAAACTTGTTTATATGAATTGAGCAGATATATAGAGACATCTAGAATATTTGCAAAGAATTAAATATGAATTTAATCAGACAAATAATTACTGGGGTAATAAAATAACAGTAAAAACTAGAAAAAGACTAGCTGAATAATTAAGTGATAGACAAAGCTAGAATGTTAACACTTCGGCACATCATGTATTCAGTTCAGGTATAATTAAATCCAAATAACATTTAATCATGTGGTTGGTGAGTTTTGGGTGATTGTATACTGCCGATCGTAAAAATTAAGCCAAATCATATACCACAACGTGACAAACATGTTGTACTGACCCTACTTATGTGGGATAAGGGTAAGAAGAAGAAGAATAATCTTTAAGTTGTCTCCATGTTATACGAACAATATATTAGGTTTTAATGAATTATTATTTAAGTAAATATATGCCTATTACATTAAGTAATAAGAATGTGTCTGACATAATGACAATGTTGCTACTTTCAGAAGATTTTATATGTGAAATAAATATTTTGATTCCGATTTTGTCGTCATGTAAACGGTTTGATAGCTCGTTTACGGAAACTTGTTTATATGAATTGAGCAGATATATAGAGACATCTAGAATATTTGCAAAGAATTAAATATGAATTTAATCAGACAAATAATTACTGGGGTAATAAAATAACAGTAAAAACTAGAAAAAGACTAGCTGAATAATTAAGTGATAGACAAAGCTAGAATGTTAACACTTCGGCACATCATGTATTCAGTTCAGGTATAATTAAATCCAAATAACATTTAATCATGTGGTTGGTGAGTTTTGGGTGATTGTATACTTCAATTGACTGTTCTGCCTTATACAGTATTTGTTTCTGCTGCGGGATATATCTTGTAGCATATATTCTGCAGGTCTTGTGCGTGTTACAATACCATTATTGTAAATAAAATACATTAATCATAAATAAATAGTTTGTAATAAACAACGTCTTCCATAGAAATAACATCATTTTTCGTAATGGATGGGTCTGCTAATAATAACAAATATAAAGATGAAAACGAAAATAATGAAAATAGCAATAACATTTTATTAACAACAGCAAAACTATTCTGAATGTGACTGTACTGCAACGTCAACGTGGGTGAAATAGGGGCGAGATTTTTACGCGGGCGAGCCTGCCCCCCTTTCACCTCATCTGCGTCCCTGTGATATCTAAACTTGTGTTCTGCGCATTTACTTCAGAGCGGTTAAAAATTTTGACACGTACTAAGTTGTAGTTAAAACTGTACTAAAATATATACGCAAAAACAAAAAGGTAAATCGACAGATAATATGATTATTATATATATAAAGTTACTTTTTGTAGATTTTAGTTTTTACTCTATTATGACCACTTTGGTATGGTCATAGACTATTTGTGCATTTATTTATAATTACTAGATTTTACAAACAACATATGGTTTTGATTTTGAAATAAAATTTTACAGTAATTAACAGAAAAAGATGAGAAATTATGTAATTTTACTATATGTTTATAGTTAAGGACATTGTTTTAACCACCTTACTGTATTAATTTTGTACTTAAGGGATAAATATTTTGATTAGACATAGGTTCTTAAATCTTAAATTTCACTGAATATTACTGACCTATTCAGTATAAGTTTATATGTTATCATTAATAACTTTAACTGGAGTAGTTTATTTCAGAGAAATAAGATTTAATAATTATTTTAAAGTCTATTGATTTAGTATTATAAGTTATTTAAGATTTACTGCATACAGCTTTTGCATTTATTTTTTATATATGTCAATCCTTTATGAAAGGAATAGTCAATAATGTAGTAGTACTTGTTTGCTTATAATATCCACCTGTCTTTAGTATTATATTTTTATACATGTTTATTAATATTGTGAAAGACTAGAAGGAGATATCACATACTGCTAATTATCATAGCAATAATTATGTTGACTGACCCAGTTTGTACATGATTATTTTTCTTTAAATAAGATTTATACAGTGAATGTATATTTGTGGTATATTATGTTTTTCATTCATACTATTAAGACAGTTTTGGATTTATGGAATAAACAACATCGGTGTTATTACAAAAAAGTTAAATACGTATATACGTTAGGTTAGACTTGCGAAAAAGGATAACGCGAACTTGCCTCGGGCGAGCGCGGTGCATTTATTAGGAAACTTTTTTAAACCAAGTATTTAATACGTATTTAACTTTTTTGTAATAACACGGTATTTGTCTATTGAAGACGACTCAAGTTTTATAAAATTCAGAGAAAGAAGAAAGAAATTATTCGTAATTTGTGTCCTTATTTCTTATACAGGCTTGCTAACTATTTTCAACCTGCAATTATGAAGCGGGAATACCAAGAAGTTATATGTTTTCTATATGGTAAAATATAAATTGTGTAGAGATTATGAATGACAGATTTATCCACCGCTTATTATTAAGAAAAGGCAATAACTCACAACTATAATTTAATATTAAAATAAGTTATTATTACAAGATTAACCATTGATCACTAGATCATTGGCTCTAAATATACCAATAAACGACGACAGATATTAATGTTATAGTTTGATAAACAAATATAAAAAAATGTCTTACTACTGTTCTAAATATTCACATTTCCTTATAAAATCAGTTAGCCATGATTTAAAAAATAAATAATTGAAATGTATTTCTATGTTTGTGATGTTGATAAAATCTCTAATTTTTATAGATGTTGGTTAATAGCAAAATTAATTAAAGTTTATGTACATAAAACGATCCATTTGTGTGATACTGTATAGGAAATTAATATTAATTGTAGTACTAATTTAAGTACCTACTTATTTCATAAATATTTTTTTTAATTACTATGTGTTTCATTTCAGTTCTATTAAATCCTTAATCCATTTATTACATGAATAATATGTTATTATTGCTACTTTTTCTTATGCTGTTTTATCTTGATTTAGTAACGCTTGTTATTTGTTATACAGCGTTCATCAAACTATTAAAACAAGTGAGTCGTATAGAATCATAGGCGGCCATCTACATTTTTTTGGGAAAAATATGGTTTTTATGAGGCGACACAGTAAATTTTGAGTAAAAAACGACCTATAATCTTTTATTTGTTTTAATCTATAGAGTAAAATACAGTTTATTCATCAATAATCTGCTGCTATACTTTAAAAAATAAAAATTTATTCCACTTTGCCAAAAATGTGTTGAAGTTTAGATAGCCACCTTTGATTGTATACGACTTAAGTGTAACACTTGAGATATTTGTTGTAGTATAACAAATACTTAAAGTAAAAGTAGAAAACAGCTAAAAACACAAATCTATACTAATATTATGAAGAGGTAAAGTTTGTGATGTTGTAAGGGGTAATCTCAGGAAATACTTAACCGATTTTGAAAACTCTTACCAATAGAAAGCTACGTTATTTGCGAGTGTCATAGGCTATATATCATCACGCTAAGACCAATAGGAGCGGAGCAACAATGAAAAATGTTTTAAAATCGGGGCCTTTATTCCTTTTGATAGCTTCTGCTGCGTCTTAGCCTAAAATAACTATTCTATAGAAAAGTTGTACCGCCCAACGAAGTGGGCACGGGTTAGCTAGTTTATATATAAATACGTATTATATGGATAACATTTAGTAACAGTAACAGGTAACTTGAGAATGAATAAATGCAAAGTTTAGATTTCTATAATAATATTTTGTTTTGATTAAACTCTTGGCTATATTACGAGCAGGTTCCCTAATCTGAAAGTTCCGATGGTCCCATCAGGCCTATTCATATATAAATAAGTCGTTTTCGTTAAAGAACTTTACAGATTGTTAGAAATATAGTATATAAAGTAAAATACAGGCTTTTGATCATTTACATTTATTAAAAAAGTATGTTCATATAGTTAAAAAAATAACCTTATTTATTATAGAAATAACTGAACATTTACTTACTATAGATATATATGAATATAAACTAGTTATTTGACATTTAGAACAAGATATGTAGTTATATTAATAGATTAATTCTAGGGTACAATTTTGACGTCGTTACCAAAATGATGTTAGTGTTAAATAAAAAAAAACTTTTCAGATATGAAAGAAGTGTAAATAAACAAAGTTATTGTAATGTTAGTGACATGTCATATCACTGGCAAATGCTTTTGCGACGTCAAACAAACAAAAAGAAAGATGCTAATGTCATCGGTCTAAGGATGCATCATCTTTCTAAAAAAAACATAGATGTTTTCCTGTTGAAAGGAGGAAGAATAAAAGACGCTAGTGGGTACAGAATATAATAAATTGTATAACACGAAATATCGTTCATAAAACATCAATCATTCATACTGATGTATTGTCAGTGACAGGGGTTTCTACATTAATATTAAAACACCGATGTTTATGAACGATAGATTCAGTGTTTTTAAACATTGATGTATCATTAGTATCCTTACGTGTTACTGAGGAAGCGAGTGGGTATGGAATACAAAAGACGGCACTACACATCACGATACATCGTCCTTAAAACAACGTTCGTACAGAGCGATGTGTTGTCAATTTCAAGATAAATATGAAAACATGTTAAAACGTCGATGTTTATAAACGATAGTTAATTGCTTTAAAACATTGATGTATAATTGTATCCTTACATGTGTAGCTACCGAGTATGTCATTCTCTTTGGTAGTCTGAAACTCTTTGTAAATATTGATAGTCAGTTCGAAATAAAAATTGTAAATAGAATGTCGTTCAAACAATTTAACAAATAAATGAAATATCGCATTTCCGTACAAATACCTTATATGGTCATATAAGTAAACAGTCTATTTCGCGCACTCCGAGTATTATTATTACGCTGTCCGTGTCAGTCTAGAATCTTATAATAGTAAGCTGTCCGAAGCTCCTACACATGTAACTAAGGAAGCGAGTGGTAGGGAATACAATAGATAGCGCTAAACAGCACAAAACATCGTTCATGCAGAGCGACGTATCGTCGATGATAGGGGTTTCAACAACGATGTTTAAAAACATACAGCGATGTTTCGATTTTTCTTTTTCCAATTTTAATCGATTTGTTAAAAATCAGTTTTAATAATATAAAAAAATCGATTTTTTTCTATTATATAAAAATCTACATGCTTTTCATATTCCAATAATAAAACTAAGATATTCATATTAACAATTTGTCAGATTAACAATCAAATAAAATGATATGAATAAAAAAATAATCAATTTAAAACTACAAATCACAGCGAATATTCCTTTGAACTTTCAAGGTAGGGAATAAGTAAACCAAATACCATTATTGATATAAATTATGAATACCATTAAATATTTTATTATAATAAAGATTAAATAATGAGCAGCCCAACAAAATAACAACCTTATTGCCTCAAAAGTGTGTCCGTACTTATGTACACGCGTTAGAGTTATACTTCTTTGGCGTAACAAGATAAAAATCTTTTCAAAAATTGTATCTTTCGCCTTATTCTACGTTTGTAGAAAAAAACGACACTAATAGTAGAAAAAAAAATTTAAGACATTGAGAGTTTTAATACAAAGAAACAAAATGTTGACCATAGCCAACTTCAGGGTGTCGGTTTTTCGTGACGGTGTGCGCGCGCATCGTAAAAATTTACTCTGATAATTTTTCCCTAACGCGTCAAAAGAAGTATAACTTCAAAATAAAATATAAATAAAATTAAAAAAATGTCAGAACTGCTCGTATTGTTTTAAATTTAGGCCTACGTTCAGTAGTGGACAGCAATAGGCTGATGTGATGATGATTTAACATTTGACTAGTTTTAAAATAAAATACTTAAAACGATAATTAAAAAACTAACCGACTACTTTATGGTCCCAAAAATTCAAATGTAAACAAATCTTTCTTAATCTTTAAGTAAAATCAATAAATAAAATAAAAATAGTTATTGTCACAAATGTCTAGTCCTATTTTAATTTTTTTTTATGTCATAAGTGGCAAACGAACTGGTGGGTCACCTGATGTTAAGTGATCACCACCGTCCATGGACACTAACAACACCAGAGGAGTCGCAAGTGCGTTGCCATCCTTTGGAGGGAAGGAATTACGGGAGGCAGAGGGAGAGGAGGAGAGGGGAGGGGAGGTGGGCCTCCGGCGCTCTCACTGACCTAACGAAACACAACAATGCGAGCACTGTTCCTTCACGTCGGTTTTCTATGAGAGGGTGGTACTACCCCGGACGAGCCGACCCATTCATGCTGAAACCAGTAATAGTTTCAGTTTGGCTCTACCTCCATAAGAGACATTTGACTAATGTTAAGGTAAGATACTTAAAAACGAGAATTAAAGGTTAAGAAAGATTTGTTTAATTGTTGGGACCATAAGGTAGTCGTTTAGTTTTATAATTGTCATTTAAGTATTTTATTTTAAAACTAGTCAAATGTTAAATCATCACTCAATCCACTACTGAACGTAAGCCTAAATGTAAATTAATACAGGAAAGTTCTGTAACTTTTGTCATGTGACTATCGCTCGATGTCTGAACGAATAATCCAACCTAATCTAGAACCTAACCTAAGAGATGGGACTACCGGTCGAAGTCAGAACGAATTCTGTCTACAACTCTGATTCAATGCACGAGGTGAATCTCACGATGCCACGGTGATGACGAGAGCCCAATTCTTCATACTTGTCGCCTGATGCTGCAGGTGGCCGATATGTCGCAATGGTTACAAGTAAACAGTGAATTATGTCGCAACTTAGCTGATACTATGTGGTATTATGGCGTAACAATCTGATAAATTGTTAATATGAATATCTTAATTTTATTATTGGAATATGAAAAGGATGTAGATTTTTATATAATAGAAAAAAAAACAATTTTTTCGCTTATAACCTTATTTTTGTATTAATATCGCGAACAAAAATCGATTTTTACTATGAAAAACCGATTTTGATCGATTATTACCATTATCGATTATGTTTTCACATCCCTAAAGAAAAGTGGATTACAAATAATTGAAAAAGACATAAAATTAGTCTGTGCATAAAATCTTATTCTAACAGGGGAGCCGTCATCGTATTATTTAATACTTGGTACAGATTACAATACTATGAACACTGAAAATGAAAAGCATAATAAACGATATCAGGAAAAATATAAATTTATGAAGTTGAGAATTAAGAACATGATTTTGGTGAGTTCTATTTTAAATATAAAATACACATTTATGATTCGTTCATAAAATGTTAACGTTATTTTAAACCTACTATATATTTAGATACTTGACGGTATCGAAACTAAAATTTGTCTAGCATTATTGGCTACAGTCAGCTACATTCAACAATCTGTAAACAAGGTTAGCTAAAATAAAACTACCCTTTTTACCTACCTTAACGAAGGTCTTGTCTATAGTGATAAAATTCCAAATATTTACTATTTTATTCTAGAGGGATCTTAAATATATAATAGTTTATATTTATTAAAAATAACTATTATACAATTGATGTGTATGGTAGATTACAACTGGCACTCTTCAGCATAAAGGATAATCACTAAATACTATATTGAGATTTTAAATATTCTTCAAACAATTTATAGATCTCACTCCTCTTCATAGAAATTGCTCTGTGTATGTGGGCATTTCTAATCCCAGTAGTAATAAATGGTCTACTTGATTTTATGGTGTTTTATTTCCATTATAAGTGTATCTATAGTTGAGTGATACACAATAGGCAAAGGTGTTAGTTTTGTATTGATCAAATAAGTAAATTTATTTTATTTATACATTATGCGTATATTTATTTATACATTATACGTTAAATACGCAATGGCGTAAATTTATTTTGTAGTTATGTATAATTACGAACCTGAAGTATTAACTTATCTAGTTAATAAAAAGGAATTTATGTTGTTCAATGTAATGTATATTCACATTTATAATAAAGTTGTATAAAAATTGTGTTTTAGAATATTCTTAAACTCTTTAATTTTTAAGAATTTAACATAAATGATTTAATATAAAGAATTATAAAATTCCCATGTCTATAATTCTGCTCTTCTTATACAGGTTGACAAATGTTAGTAATATTTTTTTAATTTATGGGTTTAAATAGATAGTGGACTCAGTAGGTGGCACTGTTATTTTAAATTTTGATAATCTATTCTTCGACCAGTGTTTTGTATTGCTCACATAAAAAATATACTATAATCAAAAATTTTCAGCTACCTGATCAATACCTGGGGGTAAGGGTAAGCCTACTTGATTTTATGGTGTTTTATTTCCATTATAAGTGTATCTATAGTTGAGTGATACACAATAGGCAAAGGTGTTAGTTTTGTATTGATCAAATAAGTAAATTTATTTTATTTATACATTATGCGTTAAATACGCAATGGTGTAAATTTATTTTGTAGTTATGTATTATTATGAACCTGAAGTATTAACTTATCTAGTTAATAAAAAGGAATTTATGTTGTTCAATGTAATGTATATTCACATTTATAATAAAGTTGTATAAAAATTATTGTTTTAGAATATTCTTAAACTCTTTAATTTTTAAGAATTTAACATAAATGATTTAATATATAGAATTATAAAATTCCCATGTCTATAATTCTGCTCTTCTTATACAGCTTGACAAATGTTAGTAATATTTTTTTAATTTATGGGTTTAAATAGATAGTGGACTCAGTAGGTGGCACTGTTATTTTAAATTTTGATGATGTATTCTTCGACCAGTGTTTTGTATTGCTCACATAAAAAAATATACTATAATCCCAAATTTTCAGCTACCTGATCAATATCTAGGGGTAAGGGTAAGGTCAAATGGGGTGTCAAATTGGGGTGTAAAGAGTGTCAAATAACATCTAAGACTTGAGACATCCAAGCCAACCTTACCTGCACGTGGTGCACCCTGCTGGGTCGCAACCACCATGTATAAGGCAAAAAAGCCCGTCATAGTGATTCGCTTCTGTGGGTCGCGTTGCGGGATCAGCATATCCAGCTTTCAGCTGGCCGGCATGACAGCAGCAACTGGCGATGGATAATGTGTCAGTCGGTGGTCTCCGATGTTTTTGGATTGTACTGTGATTACCATCAGGCACAGTGCAGTCATTATGCCGTGCTAGTATAAAAAAAAACCTGCTTACTAGGTCTGTTACTCTATAATGAAAATACAGTACTTTTCAGGCTCATTCATGTCAAAACTACTGAGTGTATAGACATAGGGGCTGTGATCATTTCATGCAGAATTTTCTGTTGATAATTCTAGGCTAATTAATTATTCATTGAATTTAATTGAACCTTGGCCATTTTTAAAATTAAACTGTTATTTATGCACAGTAAAGTGAGCAGGTATCAGCTAGTAATGTATAAAAGATGAATGGTACAATGCATTTTGTTTAAATAATTTTCTAGGAGAATGCAGCACTTTGCGATGAAGTCGCCAAAGTACAGGAAAGTATTATGATTGTAAAAGAGGAACGAAAATTTTTGCTCCACAAAATTTTAGAATATGAAAATGACCCAGATATGTCACATCCATATACCAAGAATGAAGGGATGAACTCTTCAAATGGACCTAAAGTGAAATTAAAGAAAAGGCAAAGTCTTGAGGATAGTAAATAATTAAAAAAAATTGTATTAAGCTGAATTTGATCTCGATTATTAAAAATTAAAAAAGTGTGTGTATGTAAATTTTATTATTAATAAATTGTATATAAATATATGGTTTCCAATTTTCAATTTATTCTATCATCATTCATCATCCTCTTCATCACCAAATGACAAAAGTTGTTTTTTACTACTATTTTTATTTTTGTCTTTAGAGTCATTTTTTAGTTTACGTTTTTTTGTTCCTGTTATGGAATCTGTAGCTTTCTTTGATTTAAAAATGATTTTTTCATTCAGGTCAGCTTTCTTTACAGATTCGAGATTTTCTATTTTCTTTCTTTCTTCTTCAGCTTCCTCTGCTGTTAGGTCTCCCTTATTTAATACTACTACTTGTGGTTGTTCACTTTCTCCGTCATCCACAAAATCTTTTTCAGAATCTTCAAGTTCATCGAACTTGTGATTCGTATCATCATAGCCAGCTTGCTTTTTTAAAACCTTAAGAAATTCTGGATCTTCAGGTTTTATATAAGCTACATTTCTTTTTCTGTTCATTATTCTACGAAAAGCAAACTTAAAAACCTAAATCACGTCTCAGTGTAGCTTTGCGTAAATTTTGATCCTATACACATTCATATATATTATAAAGAACGATTATAGAAGCCAATGTCATTGATAAAATGTAAAAAAAATCACTCAAATTCAGTAACCACTTTTCGAAACATTTTACATATACCCAATAGGTTTTCTTAAATTACGATTACGCATTTGTCTTAATGATTATTTAAAATATAAATTTAATCTTTGTTATGCCCAAGAAATCATCCGCCTTGTTATATGCTATGCAATGTAATATAATTTTCACTAATAATTGTTTATTCTCAAATATTTTACACGATCAAATGGATAGGTACGATACATAAAATTAGACATTTTTGTAACAAAAGCAAAACAACAATTTGACCAGAGTTACCAGTTATCAAAAATATTTACCGCTGAAATGAAAGCCAAAAACCTCTAACATCGTCACAATTACATGAAAATCCCTTTAAAATAAAAATCAATAATTATGGCCTACTGAAGTAGACATTCATAATAAAAAAACCCTCCCGATGAAATAACGGCAGTGAACGATCAGTACCAGCCTGTCTCTCTAAACAGAGCGTGCTCACGCCCACGCCCGCGTAACCACAGATCACGCCGCCGTGGTCTGGGGGTAAATTTCGCTCCCGCACACCAGACTAGGCCCCCCTCGGCAGCAGCTCAAGCCTAGGTCCGTTCCCTCGGCGTGGAGCCCTTGAGTACGCTGCTCGCGCGATACAGTGACACAAAATCTTACATCACTGCGACAACATTACACATATCACCTCCACACACGTGCACGCATACACGCTTACACATGCAGGTGGAAGGGTTTTATTTTTTTTCCCTTATCAAACTGAAATAGTTTAGAATATTATCCGATACGAAATATATATAGGAGTTGTTGAGGTATGTATGCTTGGTACACATATATGTTTCAACAACTCGTATATGTATGAATAGTTAGCTTAGCTTAGGTTAGCTCAGATAGGTCGCGAATTGCTTGTATCAGGCAACAGCCAAAGCCGAGGTGTGCCGCGCACCCTTGAGCTAGTTGTCAAAGTAAAATCGGCTGAGTGCCTTAAGCGCTCGCCTTAGTAGTCCGGTGAAGCTGTTAAGACCTTGCTTGGTCAATAGCGTAGTCAGTTCGAAAAAAAAAAAATCATAATAAAAAAGGTATGTATGCGATTCACACACGATATAAATGAAACTTCAGTAAATCGACAAAAGAATGAGATGAATATATATAACAAGGGTGGGATAATTACAAAGTTTATTTGTTTAATTAATTCAAAAATATATTTCAAAGCG
Source organism: Antheraea pernyi (assembly GCA_015888305.1). Lineage (NCBI taxonomy): Eukaryota > Metazoa > Arthropoda > Insecta > Lepidoptera > Saturniidae > Antheraea > Antheraea pernyi. Next base: position 76,324 of record MU158764.1, on the reverse strand, counting down.
CAAAAAAATGTATAAGGCCTTTTGGCATAAAACCCTAAGTGATACGTACTTTATGCTTTTGTCACATAATTCGATCATATGTGATGTATTGCCGTGCAATTCATAAACGCAGTAAATTAGCTCAGTTGGTTAGAGTATCGTGCTAATAACGCGAAGGTCGCGGGTTCGATCCCTTCATGGGCCATGTAACTTTTTTCAATAAATTTGTATAGTATTTTGTTACGTAATATATAATTGATTTATATATAATTTCAATGTGATAAAAAAACAAAGATTGTTTGCTGAAAAATGAATTTAATATTTAGCACAACACTATATAAAAATACTCACAAACACTATTAAATAATAACACACCACGCTGACTTCTTACTGAAAAGCTGTAATACGCTGCCGCATACAGTGTACAGTAGTATTAGTTCACGTACTTTTTACATATACTAACACAAGTATTAAACAGTGTACAATACACATTTGCTCTCTCGCTCTGGCTCACTAATTTTTGTATTTGTGTCGCTTACCTGTCGTTCCGTTGCATCCGGTTTGACACACCGACATTTGCTCTCTTGTCCTGGCACAATAATTTTTGTATTTGTGTCTCTTACCTGTCGTTTTCTCTCGCTCTTGCTTACTAATTTTTGTATTTGTATCTCTTACCTGTCGTTTTTCCGTTGCAAATCACAACGAATCTAAAGAAGTTTCACTTCAAAAATATACTTTTTTTTTTAATTACTACATGTATAACATTTAAATATTTTTCTTCGTAACAATTAGTTCATCATAATGATTCCCAGAAGTTTTTGACTGGATCTTAGTCTGTCATGTAGTGGATTTTATAATTTATTCATAATCTTGTGTTATTTGTGACTCTATATTATGTAAAATTGGTGGTGTTTTACATAATATAGCCCGGTTATTGTGCATAAGAGAAGTAAATAAAAATAATACTGTGGAGCATGAATTCTGAGATGCCACAAAAATTCCCTGGACGCTTCTAATAAGGAAGCCACCAACTTGTTGAAACATTATAATAAGTACACGACACTTGTAATATTATTGACTACTCGACAATGGCAGTAATGATCTGAAAGATTAGTTGCCAAAATTAAAAAAGATTCAAAGAAATTGGCAAGATTTAGTTACCTCAGGTATGCTCTTCAATAAAAGAGTCCTTAATAATATAAAGTTCCTAAAAATCCCATCTGGCTTATTTATAGCCTAAACTTGGGGAAAAAACCCCTAAGTTGGTAACCCGCATATTTATTGTCTAAACTTGGGGAAAAAATCCCCAAGTTGGTAACCCTGACTTGTATTTATTTTCTTTTAAAATGGCAGCATGTGGAGCATGTGTGCGCATACTATTGTGCCAACGTCATGTGGATAAAGCCTTTTTATTTATTTCTGATGCAACAGTATTCAGTGAGATATAAAAATTCTTGTAATTTCTCTTGTTCTAACAAAGCAAACCTATTCGTCAGTATTACTGGTTTGGTGGCTACCAGAGACGAATAAAAAATTGTATCTACATATTAGTAATGCAATTAATATCAATATATACTCTTTCTACGGATGGAACAATGATATTATAACTAAAAAGAAATATCGTTGGGATGGAATTCACGTATTTCTAAAAATCAATGGTATTATAACTTTTGCTTATAATATCACGGCTAGACATAGTATTCACATTTGAAAGATTAAAAGAATATTTTACGAACGGAAGAAAGAGACAATGGAAGTGCTAAGCATGGATGTCGTGCCAACCTTAATCATGTGTTCCCCATAGTTCCTCATACTTGTACTCAGTGACTTTATTATTTATGCGAGTTTTAGTATTGTTGTACAGTTGTATGTATTTGTTTTGCGTATACATCCTTTTATAATAGTTTATTGTCCTGTTATGGCATGTTAAATGACAGTAAAAAATGTAACATATTAACTGAAGGTGTTACATATAATTAAATAATGTTGGTCCAGTCTGGTTGCATAGCAAATTGCAACGACTTTAGCAATATACAATATATTACAATTTAGACAATCTTGATGATCTTGAAAATGAAAACAATAAGATTTAGGAAAGTATTGATGAAATGTATTATGCTGGATATGGTCGATAAATCGTAATTCATCATAAAGTTAATCGAATCAGTGTCTAGAAAAATTGTCGTCAATGTACATCCAGTTGGCAAAAATTGTACTTTTGATCTTTAAAGTAATATCAAATACTTAATTGTCGTCTTACTTTACAACATTCAGTGCCTTGATTCACATAAAACTCATAAACATCTTTATATATAGCGATCTATGAATCATTGATTTGAACCATATTGTTAAGGTTCACCATACACTCACAAGTAGCTTCTTTTAACTCAATTTGCGTCCAAGAAATGATTTGTCTACTTACCCTGTATCCAACCAATGCAACGGATATTTTCAATTATCATACAATATCTACTTTTCAACACAAATAACAATCAGAAGCCCTTCATTTGTTTTCCTATGCAAAAAGTTATTTTTTTTAAATATAAATATTTTATTTGTTCAAATCTTTATTCATATGATTTATTTAACCATTCGAATTTTTGCCTCGGTTCAAAACGATTAGAATGCGTAAAAAGCATTGACGAGAGAAAGAAGCATAGCTTTTCACATGTGTACATAAGTATACACACTTATTTTTATCTTAATGGTAATATAAATTTTACAATAATTTATTTATAATAACTTTGTTGAGAGATAACATGCTAATGTTTAAACATTATATTTTGATACCGGCAAATACTCCAGCGACGTGAATAGAAGAAAAGGTTTCAGTCAAAAATATTTTGAAAAAATTTGTTTATTACAATCACAACTTTCCTATCTCAAAAATATTTTCAATGGTACAAAAATGATAACAGAAACCCAATATATACAATTAAAATTAATTCAACGAAATAAACAAACTGTTTCGAAATGGCGGCCAAATGGTTCGCTTGGATTAGTTTTCAAATAGAATTTTCCATAGGCGTTCCTGCCTACGCCTTCGCCCATAAAATCGTAATGTACACAGCGATTGGCTAAGTAATCAGACCAATTCTCACAATGAAATGCAGGGAACGCTTTCGGGGCTCTAATGGATTCTGCAAAATAATTATAGGATCTGCTATGACTGCAGGCTTCTGAAATAAAGAATTTTTATAAAATTAGAAGTTTATATATATATCAGTGAATACCCCGTGAAAATCGGCCAAAAGTAATGCGGACGAAGCCGCGGACAAATAAAATAGAATATGTCAACCGCTATAATTTCGGTTATCTGGCAGTAAAAAGTAAAATTCCCGTTAAAATAGGTCCAGTCGTTTTGGAGATTACCCGGAACAAACAGACAAAATATAAAAATATAGACAAAGTATAAAAAAGGTTTTTTTGGTCATTGGTAGCCATATCCATTCATCAAAAACTTATTATTTTATATATATATTCTTTTATCTATTTTAATATAAAAAATATTATGATACGAACCAATAATTTTTTGAATATTATCACAGCCTGGCTGTGGTGCTATGCCGTTATTAGGAAAAAAATCTACCGTGCCAGCAGCCGCTTCAATACCAAGCAACCCTCCACAGGTGTGAATGATGTCTACAAATTTTGCATCAGTGGAATCTAATTTCTTAGAATTATTAAGACTCGGGGTTTCAAAAAGTGGTCTCGCGGGATCCAGACCTAGAATAATATAAATTAATGACATAATATTTCATACTAAAGTCTTTTCCTACTTTAGCAACTAATTACCTGTAATGGAGATCGTTAGTAACACTATAAAGCACGTAATTTATTACAATATATCTTGAAACAACTTCACTGTCCCAAAGAAATCCCAGTGACGCTCTTGCTAAAAAAATTCCAAGGAGGTTTCGTGACATTTCCGATTTCATGTGTTATTATTTACTATCTACTTTATTTGTACACGATAACCAAGATGCAAATATCACTAAAGCTCCATAGAATAATAGAAGTATAATGTAGGAAAGGGAATAAAAAATAAAGGAAAATTAAAAACATGATAGATTAAAATCTCATTACAAGCTCCATAAAGTTTTATAATAAAACGTAGTAGGTACTTTAACCAATTCTACTAAAGTGTTGGATCGAGGTAATATTACATATCTACTGTCGGTATTTATCTCATACCTATTTCAGGTTTGATATAAAGGAAATATATATTGCCTGGTGCTATAAAATGCTTAGAAATTAAATTACGCTCTTCATTAGACGATTTAAATATATCTGTAGTACTGTAAAGCTGTGTGCTTCTTGAACAGTATGTTCCTTCTTTCCTATGACATCAGATCATCACCAGACCTTATGACGGTAGCTACTGCTTTGAGAATTACACTAATAGCTATTTGACGTCAGGTACAGTGCCCTTATATTACCATGTTCCTATTATATGCTATCCTAAATATTCGTACAGACGTCCTCTTAAAGATAGCTTTCTTGTTTCTCTTGGTTGTTGTGTGAGTGGCGCTCATTTATACCCTTCAATAAAGGTAGGTAGAAAACTCTAGAATCTTAAGGCCATTACTCGAACAATTTGACAATGAAGATCTACTTGTATTGCATTCTCACAGTCGATGACTTATTCTTTTTTAACAACTTTCGCATTCGTATTCATTTATAACACTATATAAAAAACCTCCTAAATCTTTCTCTATTATTGATATTTATTTACAATATTTACCTGTTATACGATCAATTCTTAATTTCGAATGAGAGGCAGCGATACCCATGATGTGTGCTCCCAGACTATGACCGATAAGATGAATTTGATCACCGTTGACATTATAATATTTCTTCAATCCATTCAAAAATTCAGCAAATTGCTTCCCGACAGATGTCGTTTGATTTGCGACCCAATTATAAAAAATTGAATAGGATGTATAACTCCAGTCTACGGTTATAACGTTAACGTCTTGTACAAGTAAATAGGCATCTACTATTTCTTTAACACATGCCTTATCGGCCGTTGACCTCCATCCGTGAGTCACTATTTTCAAGGGAGCGTTAGACAACATTGGTTTGGTTATATTGTCATTTAGTGGTATTGCGTGATCGTTCAAAATTATGAAGTTTTTTTTGTTCTTTCTGTAAAACAAATTTATATAATTACGGTAACAAATATATTTAAAGATGCTAAAAGCCTATTATATCTGTATTCCGCCAGATACATTGTCAAAACCAATTGTCTTTTGTACGTTATATATATAAATCTACATATACTTAAAACCTTAGTTCCCGAAGTTGTCAATGGGAAACTCAATGGGTATACGTTGGCGTGACAAAAAAAATGGGGGTTCACAATTCGTAGGCGGGGGTCAACGAAAATGTATCTGCTTTCGATAGTGAAAAACTAAAATGTTGGCATGAATTCACCTATCAATGTAGGCAGATAATATTTTAAGAAGCTCAGCGACTGTTCCTTGTAAAAACTTGCATATTTCATATTTAGTACAATATGTCGAGACTTGCATAGCGCCGCCACGCCGCTGCCGCCGTCGCCGTACGCAACGCTTGTTCAGTACGTACAAAAGGAAATAAATTAACCAATCAATTCTTTCTATTTTTAACAATTAATTCGTGGTTGGATCTCAGTCGCAACACAAATTTCCATAATTAGACCTAATCTTCACATATTTTGTGTAGTTTTGGGAATATGGTAGAAATGTAGCTGCACGGGGTCCACCGAAACCAGCAAAATTTTAAAAGTGGTCTATAAGAAAAAAAGGCTGGGAACCTCTGATCTAAATGAACAAAACAGCTGGTTTGCGGTTGTGCGCGCATCACGCAAAAACTACTATATAGATTTCGATCAAACTAAAACTAAACTAAAACATAGTTTTACTTATCTAAAAAAAATCATGATAATTCATTTTACAATGAGTTATTAAAGTTTTAAGAAACTGCAATTTTTATACGTACTACGCGTTCACCGATGTGTTTTCTTGACGCGGAGTAGTAAGCGAGGTGGTGGTGGTGTACAAGAGGGGAAGTAAACTGATAACATTATCAATAAAGATATTGTGTAAGCAAAGCATATTTTTAATTTAAGTTTTTGTAAGGTTTTTTTGGTCTGTACATAAAGTATTTAGTTACGATGTTATATATCGCAACAAAGTTGCGGTAACAGCTAGTAAATAAATACATTTGTAATGTCTGTTGTTTATTCGGGCTGATCGTCGAAACAGCTCAACCGATTTTGTTAAGAGTTTTACTCGTAGAGAGAAAACTTTTCTAAGTATTAGATAGGGTATTCTTTTGTGTAGCGGCAGAGGAATTATAAAATTTAACAGTGGTAATTTTAAATCGGCAAAATTGTTGTAAGGTTGAAGTAGTATCGCCTAAATTACAAATAAAAAAAAACCTACAATTTATCCAGGTAAAACACAATTTTTATTAGAAACTGAATAATCACTGTTGCGGTCGGCTGGAAGAGTAAGGCCTCTTTTATGAAATACTGACGTCACTCAATTGGAAATTTAAAAGGCATAAACACTGGTGATAAAAGCTCAGCATAAAGAGATTTTCGTTTTAGAATTTCTTACGGTAATACATTTATAAAAGACGAAGTCTTTAATGTGTTCTAGGTAAGTGGAGGTGGGTGTAATACAATCTACTTTGGATAGCTGTGTACTTAGAACACGCAATACACTATATATATTTACACTAGCTGACCCGTGCCCACTTCGTTGGGCGCTAATAGGCACTATCAAGCTACAACTTTTCTCTAGAACTCTCTCTCATCGTTAACGCAGCGTTTGTAAGTAACGTTTTCGTTCGACCATTTTTTCTCCGATTCCCCATATATTACCCCCATAACCTCACAAACTTTACCTCTTTTTAATGATTAGTATAGATAATATAATTAGTTAATAGTTTCTGCCCGCGAATTCGTTCGCGTGGAATAGTTATTTTCGGCTAAGACGCAGCGGAAGCTCTCAAAAGGAAAAAAAGCCCCGATTTTAAAACATTTTTCATTATTGCTCCACCCCCATTAGTCTTAGCGTGATGATATGTAGCCTATGACACTCACAAATAACGTGGCTTTCTTTGGTAAAAGAGTTTTCTAAATCGGTTTAGTAGTTACTGAGTTTACCCCCTACAACGTCACAAACTCACAAACTTTACCTCTTTATAATATTAGTATAGATAATACATTACATGAAGAAAGATACCTTGTATACAATTTGTATTCAATGTAACTACGTTCTCTAGCAATTGAGTGATTTAACGCAGCGCTTAAGTTAACAAAATAAGGTTTGCCATCGCCATCAGGAAAATATATCCAATCATTGCCGTAACCACCGCCATATTTGTTTTTGTACAATTCTGTTGAGAAACCTGTAAAAATATTGAATACGTATTTTATTATTTATCTAAATTGGTTCTGTGAAATTGTTTATCTTTCGTGGAAAAAAGATGCCTTGTTTTTTTGTATAAATAATAGTTTTTTATATGAACGATTTATATGTGGTATTAGCTTATTAGATACAATTAAAGTATTACATGCATTCCGATTACATACTTGATAAATATGAGACTGGACTGACTAATTCAACGATGATATCGTGTGTAATGTAATTCGTAATTGGATTATAGTAAAAGTCGTATAACCTGTATTGCCATGATTCTTCGTAATAATGCAATTTGCTGCTAAATTTGCAGCGAAGTTAAATTAAGGGGCTAATTTTCATGCGGTTCAAAAATCTTGTAGACTAGCTGACCTGTGCAACTTCGTCTGCACCAAAACGGTTATTACCGGTTTTAATTGTATTTTTAAACGCAGAAAATCATAAAGCGACACCTACCGTTTCCAATTGTGAATCCAAACTATCCACGGACTCATTCAAATATATACCCAGTTAGTGTGTGAGGAATATTTTTAAAAATAAGCCTAAAATCTATTCGCAGTGTCACCTACCGGGTCCAACTAAGATAAAAGCTAACATATATTGCCGATAAATGTCTTCCCAGTACCCCTTGGGCTGCTTCTGTGCCACTCACCTCCGCACCCGTTCACTATTCTCGTATTTACTGTTTATATTTCGCATTAGCTTCAGACTAACTTTACCGATACTGTAAAAACTAAACTTTATCTACATTACATTTCCATTTTGGTTTAGTTGTTTGATTTATAAGAATTTGTAAAGTATACGTGAAATCTGCGTCCAAATATAATCTTCTCAAGTTTATTTTACTTTTGACGTATAAACCACCTCTTTGGCTGAGATATTAAACTTAGATATATGGTGTTGCGGACTTTGTTGTAAGAGTAATGAATATTTTTGCTATAGAATTTATTCTTGTATTTCAAACCCTTCAAGAAGCGTACGCCATACTATAGATTTTTTGCCGATTTCAATTATATTCCTTGCGTTTAATTATTGGAAATATATATTTGCTAAAATAAAAAAAATATCTATATCACTGAGGGATAATATACCTTTCTAATAGTAAAAGAATTTTCAAATTAAGATCAGTAGTAACAAGAATTCCCCGAAAACAAAACTTTACCTCTCTTTATAATTCAACTGATTGATAATTACGCATAACAACGTCATGTTGCCGTAGCGCAATAATAACGTACTGTACATGTGCATTATACGGGCCGACGAAGACATCAGTTCGGAATACATCGTTTTTTTATTAGTTTTTTTTTTAAACTTAGGGATATGAAGTATAGCTTAATTTTTTAGTTTATCTGTCTACTATATATAGCACAAAGAAAATTTACCAAAATCTGTCAAAAATTTCATTACATTTTTGATTTTCGTCCCTTATCCTGGAGAACCCTTTGCGTTTTATGGGACAAAAAGTATCCTAAATGTAACTTTGTAATATTAGTTATCATTATGTCAAGTTTCATAAAAATTGGTATAGTACTTTCAGAGTGATACGTGTTCACAGGGCCAGACAGACAAACAAAAATCTATTCCGATTATAATTTTCACAAAATACTTAATGTACAGATTTGGTCTCGTTACAGTTTTATTATATGTAATAATATATAGATGTCAACTTACCCGTTATAAAATATGCCAAAAGAATTGTAAATGTGACGACATTGATTCGAATAATTAACAACTCCATTACTTTTGTAGACTAATTTAGTATTGATTAAATAATGTTTAATTTGATTATTTCGTTAAAAACCTGATTATTTTTTATAAGAGAACATGAGCTTAAATAACGTCCTTCACAATTAAGAAATAACATATTTTTATGTCGACATCCTTTTTAAATATTTGGAGCGAGTGTGTTATACCTAATTGAACAATTGCAACAAAAAATAATTTATCCTTTAATATCGAGTACATACGATTCCCTCATTTTATTGGATATAAGTATATGAGAGTCATAGTTCGATAAATGACAGTTCTGAACCTGGCACTTTATAAGACGGCTGCAAAATATCGTTATCGATTCCCAGGATAAAATAACAACAGCTAATGATTAATAAAACTTCGATTCTTTACACGGAGCGTGTGCGCTCCCGTTTCCACGTAGTTGTAGATCATGCCGCTGTGGTCTTGCGGTAAATTTCGCTCCTCCACAGTCGCCAAGAACTCCATCGGCATCGTCTCAAGTTTAGGTCTGATCCCCCATAGTAAAGCCCTCGAGCTCGCTGCTAACCCTATACAGTGACACTGCATTCACTACTTTTTACACACACCTAACTCCACCTCACGCTAGTGCGCATACACACGATAGGCACACATATAATGAAGAGTCTTTTGTTACTTAAATTTTTCGTTTTGGTTAGTTAACCATCCTTGATATACATGTACGCATATAGGTATATAGTTTTTTTTTTCGAACTGACTACGCTATTGTCCTAACAAGGTCTTAACAGCTTCAGCGGACTACTAAGGCGAGCGCTTAAGGCACTCAGCCGATTTTATTTGGGCAAATAGCTCAAGGGTGCACGCCACACCTTGGCTGGTGGCCCCAGATGCTAAGTGGACGACGGTGTCCCGTCGCAAAAAGAAGAAATGGGCGAAGAAGGCTGCGGTGGCTCCTACTGAGGAAGTTCCCCTCAGCCTCGCACACTGCTGCGGTGGTGCTGTCACTGCTGCCTGCAACGGAGACTCAGGGGGTGCAATATAAGGTTGTGTTGGTCAAGGCGAAACAGGAGATTGCCCTGCACAACCTAGAAATTGAGGGCCTCTCTGTCAGGAAGACAGTAACTGGAGCCCGGATCCTCCGAGTCGCTGAAGGTACGGAGCGTGCTGGCCGCCTGGCAGATAGGTTCCGTGAGGTGTTGTCGGATGCTGCTAGCATCAAGACGCCTTTGAAGCGGGTTGAAGTCCGTATAATAGGCCTGGACGACACGGTCTCCACAGAAAAGGTCGTGGCGGCCGTAGCGCTGAAGAGGGGTTGCGAGCCGGCCTTAATAAAGGCTGGCATCATACGCACGTTTGGGACAGGAACGGATAGCGTGCATGTTTCTCTCCCTGTTACCTCAGCGAGGTCGCTAATGAAGGGAGGTTGCCTCCAAGTGGGCTGGTGTGAGGCCCGCGTGTGGTTCCTGGAGCAGAAGCCTATGCGCTGTTTCAGGTGCTTTGGCGTGGGCCACACGCGGGCGGTGTGCCCCTCGGAGGAAGACCGATGGACCTTATGCTTCCGGTGTGGGCGGCGGATTGTGCAGCTACCAAGCACTTCATGGGGGGCGCTAGCTGCAAGCCGCCTTCCGTGAAAGGGAAGTCGTCTCCACCGGCGACAAGACCTCAACAGAGGTTAGCGTAGACGGTAGGTGGACGTGGGGAGGTGATTCGTTCGCCTCCTACGTTCGTCCTTAAGCAGACCAAGGAGAGAGGGGTCAGGCGTCCTTCTCTCCATTGCACTGGTTTGGCCGTCTGGGAGACAGTCTATGTTTGCGAAGCTGTCTCTCTTTTAGCACAGGAAGCTCAGCGTCAACCTGGGCCAGCCGCCGGGGCTACTTGCAGAGTGCCTTGTCATCTCTTGTTCTCTGTTATGGCGGTAGTGGACAACCATGGGGTTTTAGTCCGTGCGAATCGGACATAACCCACTCTCTCCCCCGGGTGGGTAGTGTATCCATAACGGATTTCCCCATGTAAAAAAAGAGACTGGGAGGAGTCCCAGAACTCCTAAGCTGGCTGCCTAAGTCTGGTGTGGCGTGGGCTATACGAGCTATACCCCCATAGTGCGGCGTACGGTTCATGGTGGAGTCTTTTAGTCGGTAGAAATCATCGAACGGCGCCGTCACCGCTGCGTCCTAGAATGCGGCGGGCGGTCAACTTAGCTCACAACCCCCCGGGCCTGATAGTCCAATGAAGATTCTTCTCCACGTTAAAAAAAGGTGCTATCTCGGCTAATTCATCAGCTAATTCAGTGAAGCTGTGAAGACCATTCAGTTCACCATAATATCGTTAGTTCGAAATAAAAGCAATGACAATTATATCTTCGACATCAACGAGAATACCAGTCTAGAAAGCCGGAAAGAATCTAAAAGAAGCCTACAATTGGGGCTGAGAACACCTGCAATAGTGATACCTACTTCTGTATTGTATACTGTCGTCCATGGAAATTAATTGGGCGTAACGAAATAAATATTATTTTAATGACAAAACAGGGAACGTGTTAGAAATATATATAACAATATATTATCATTACTCAGGGTACATTGTTTTAAAGAAATTCTAGATGGCATTATTCAACTGTAAGCTGTGTGAGGTATAAAAATGGTTTTATAAATATGTACGTCTTAAATTAAACGATGATAAAAAATTTGGAGGTATTGAAGTCATTTGAAAGACATTAGTTTGGTTACATGTATTTGCGAGGCGATAAGGCATGCTAGGTTTAATGATGCTGATACACATGTTCATAAAAATTGAAATTCGCCGAGCATAAAAACATTATTTTGCAAGTACATATCAGAAAAGAATATAAAATTAAAACATTTGCGATAGACTTAGTATACATATGCAATAAACCTTATTATTCTAACGTATTTATATTACGGTCTTTATTTAAAAATTACCAACAATCAAACACACTACCAATAACACCAATAACATGCCACCATACCAATACCAATAACAATAAACAAATTACCAAAAATTACCCGCGACTTCGTACGTTTTAGAGAACGTACCCAAACCACGTAACCCATATTTGACAACTTTTTTACAAATCTTGAAAACTTTTTTTTATCGCCCACCAAAGCACACCATGAGATTACTAGAGAGAAGCAGTTTGATGATTTCTTCAAAACCTAAGGAGAAAATTTCGGACCGTGAACTTCTGAAATATGTGCTGGCAAAGAGTATGAATGTGATCTCAACAGGTAAATCCACATACTGGCCTTCTTATGAAAATAGGATACCAGATGTTATTGACTTTTGTATTACCAAAGAATAGCAAAAAACTACATATCCTGCTGTAATTGTTGGGATTTAGCATCTGACCACACTCCTATTTTGATAGAAATTAAAACTAAAGTAAAGGAAACTATTAAAAAATAAACACTAGATAACAAAAAGACTCACTCGTCTCTTTAGGCTATCTTAAAACAATGCATTTGCTGTACCAACTTAATTCCAAACAGAATGATATCATAAAAATGCTGTTGAGTTTTTTTAACAAGAACATTCAAAATGGTGCATGGAATTCGATTCCGATAAATGAATGCATTTCTGCTGACCAACTGATATCAGCCAATATTCTGAATAAAATCAATAAGAACAGAGTAGTCCACAATAAATAGATGCTTCGAGGTAAGAAAAAACCTTATCTCAACAGGTAAATCCACATACTGGCCTTCTTATGAAAATAGGATACCAGATGTTATTGTTATTCTTTGGTAATCAAAGAATAGCAAAAAACTACATATCCTGCTGTAATTGTTGGGATTTAACATCTGACCACACTTCAATTTTGATAGAAATTAAAACTAAAGTCAAGGAAACTATTAAAAAATGAACACTAGATAACAAAAAGACTAAATCGTCTCTTTACACTATCATAAAACAACGCATTTGCTGTACCAATTTAATTTCAAACAGAATGATATCATAATTGCCGTTGAGTTTTTTTAACAAGAACATTCAAAATGTTGCATGGAATTCGATTCCAATAAATGAATGCATTTCTGCTGACCAACTGATATCACCCAATATTCTGAATAAAATCAATAAGAACAGAGTAGTCCACAATAAATAGATGCTTCGAGGTAAGAAAAAACCTTAAATCACACGATGAGAAAGCACATTCTTGAACATGATCGAAATTCTGAAATCATTATCATCACATAGTATAAAACAAAGTCCCCAGCCGCGTCTGCCGTTGTTATTCTTTGGTAATCAAAGAATAGCAAAAAACTACATATCCTGCTGTAATTGTTGGGATTTAACATCTGACCACACTTCAATTTTGATAGAAATTAAAACTAAAGTCAAGGAAACTATTAAAAAATGAACACTAGATAACAAAAAGACTAAATCGTCTCTTTACACTATCATAAAACAACGCATTTGCTGTACCAATTTAATTTCAAACAGAATGATATCATAATTGCCGTTGAGTTTTTTTAACAAGAACATTCAAAATGTTGCATGGAATTCGATTCCAATAAATGAATGCATTTCTGCTGACCAACTGATATCACCCAATATTCTGAATAAAATCAATAAGAACAGAGTAGTCCACGATAAATAGATGCTTCGAGGTAAGAAAAAACCTTAAATCACACGATAAGAAAGCACATTCTTGAACATGATCGAAATTCTGAAATCATTATCATCACAGTATAAAACAAAGTCCCCTTATGCGGTTTACCAGTGGATAAATCGATTTATGAGGATCGTTTTCGTATATAATTTGTTAAGGATTTTTTTATAATCTGGGCAGAACCACGTCTGCCGGGCCCGCTAGTACTACCTGTACTATTTTGAAAGTTTTGTTCCGGCCACAGCTACATTATTTTTCCTCGTGGAACGCAAAAAGGAACATTAAATGACCCATATCAATTTCCGCTCCTCAAACGAAAACAGACAAAAGATGGACACGCAGGGACTAGGAGAAAGCAATACGTTTTCAGAACGTCTAGTCAATGTTTTTTAAAGCCACCTTTATGAAGGTGTAAAGGAATTTAAACAAATCATGGGATTCTCAAAAAAGTATATTTTACAAAAAATATGTTAAAAGAGTAATACCCAATACCGACCCCCAAGAAATCGCCAAGTTACGATCTCACTATCAATAAAGTGTTGCAAGAATTACCTGATTGTGGGTATAAAATCCAATCACAGCAATTTTAATGCAATGACGAGACTTTAACTAATTCCACCCCCAGTACAAAGTTGTCGTTCCGGCCACAGCTACATTATTTTTCCTCGTGGAACGCAAAAAGGAACATTAAATTACCCATAGCAATTTCCGCTCCACAAACGAAAACAGACAGAAGCTGGACATGCAGTGACTAGGAGAAAGCAATACGTTTTCAGAACGTCTAATCAATGTTTTTCAGAGCCACCCTTATAAAGGTGTATAGGAATTTAAACAAATCATGGGATTCCCAAAAAAGTATATTTTACAAAAAAGATGTTAAAAGAGTAATTAATACCCAATACCAACGCCAAGAAATCGCTAAGTTACGATCTCACTATCAATAAAGTGCTCCAAGAATTACCTGACTGTGGGTATAAAACCCAATCACAACAATTTTAATGCAATGACGAGACTTTAACTAATTCCACCCCCAGTGCAAAGTTGCACAAATATTTACTAAAATCAGATAAAAGACCAGATGATTCAAGATCATATAGGCCGATTAGTTTACTGCCTGTACCATCAAAACTATGTGAAGCCTTTATATTGTTATAGATGTTACTAGTCTTGGAATAGCAAAAGATCTGAACATCAATTGGGATCTCCTTGCCAGCACACTACCACAGATCAAATTTATAGGGTGAAATGAGATAGTCAAGACTTTCGAAAGCAAGAAGTACTGCACTAGTGCATTTTTGGACATATCACAGATGTTTGATAAAGTATCGCATGAAGGTCTACTATTCAAGGTTAAATCTGTTTTACCTAACTATATCTATACGATTCTGAAGTATTTAATAGAAAACAGACATTTTCTAGTCTTGCATGGGAAGGCTCTCACTGGTCTTTGTTATAATATAGCAATGCAGGCGTGCCACAATGTCCAATACTCTACCTGATCTATACGTGTGAACTACCTACTTCAGATTGCATCACTACTAAAACATTCGTTGAAGATGTCGCAATCACAGTATATCACCAGGCCCCAACAGTAGCAGCGGAAATCCTGCAAAAGGGACTAAATGACATCGCTACCTGGTTAAAAAATGGAGAATGAAACCAAATTAGTAAGTGTTACCTTTATCTTAAGATAAGGTGTCTGTTCCTCAATGAAGTTTAACAACCTATATACCTAGGTTTACATCTGGACAAGCGACTCACATGGCAAAAGCATAAAATGACTAAAAGCGAACAACTTGGCTTACAAATATGGAAACTCTATTGGTTAATTGGTTGTCGATCACAATTGTTACTATGCAGTAAATTCCTTATATAAAGGAATTTCTAAAACCTGTATGGACTTATAGGATCCACATACGGGAAACAGGCTCGCCCTCAAACGTAGAAATCGTGCAAAGATTCCAAAACAAAATCCTGTGGATAATAACTAACGCCCCTTGGTTTATTATAAATCAATAGCTGCATAATGGCCTACAATTAAAAATAATTAATTAATAAATCCTGGAATAACCAGATAACTATAATATAATAAAACACCCAAACAGCTTCGCATGGGAATGCATGGATGAAAATCAAACAACTCGAAGATTAAAATGGAAAATACTCCATGGCATACTTAAATCCCAGTAAATGAAAGTAGGATGTGATATAAGTTGCATACCAAACATGCCAATAAAAACTCTGACATTTATACTATTTATTGTCCCAGAAAGGAAACAGATTGTAATACAAAGTACACAACAAAAAAAAAACATAAGCTAGTAAAGTATGAAAACTATCAGATCACATATTATTGTTATTTGTGGCTAAGCCAAGGCAGAAAAACATGTGATCTGTGCTTTCTTTTTTACTGGCCAAGGTGTGTAGACTACTTTTCAGCTCAATGGGACTGAAAAGTGGCAACTTCGTTTAGTTCGGTAGCCAGAAAGTTGCTATTTTCCGGTAGGAAGACAGAAAAAATATTATCAATCATGAAAAAGTTAAATCAATAACTGCATAATGGCCTACAATTAAAAATAATTAATTAATAAATCCTGGAATGACCAGATAACTATAATATAATAAAACACCCAAACAGCTTCGCGTGGGAATGCATGGATGAAAATCAAACAACTCGAAGATTAAAATGAAAAATACTCCAAGGCATACTTAAATCCCAGTAAATGAAAGTAGGATGTGATATAAGTTGCATACCAAGCATGCCAATAAAAACTCTGACATTTATACTATTTATTGTCCCAGAAAGGAAGCAGATTGTAATACAAAGTACACAACAAAAAAAACATAAGTTAGTAAAGTATGAAAACTGTCAGATCACATGTCATTGTTATCTGTGGCTAAGCCAAGGCTGAAAAAAATGTGATCTGTGCTTTCTTTTTTACTGACCACACACTTTGGTCACAGTTCAGCTCAATGGGACTGAAAAGTGGCAACTTCGTTTAGTTCGGTAGTCAGAAAGTTGCTATTTTCCGGCAGGAAGACAGAAAAAATATTATCAATTATGAAAAAGTTATGTAAAAACATATTGTACACATACAGGGACATAATTTACAAATCAAGTTTTTTTTCTTTCTTTCTGTATAGCCTGCATTGACAAGGAATCTTTGTAACATTTAACAAGAGACAAAAGTGTCGTTACAACTTTTCGTAAGAATTTTTTCCGTCTAGCCCCCTGTCACAACGCGTGATAAGGAACTTCGTTCCAAATAAAACAATATTATTACTCTGGTACAAGGTATCTTGGAATATTGTAGTCCTGTCTGGAATCTAACCTACCGGGTGCACTCAACCAGAATGGAATTATTTTTTTCTCGAACTGACTATACGCTGTTGTACTGGCAAGGTCTTAAGAGCTTCACCGGACTACAACCAGAATGGAACAAGTACAACAACATTTTTATACCATCTCACGTTCATAAGTAACAAATGCCACTCTCTACAGTCATATCAAGGAATCTTTGTAACATTTAACGATAGCGATGTACAGGCGATCGTACGACATAATTGCATCGGCACAAACTCTCGTCGATTTGCTTGGCAACTGCATTGCCCTACAAACTGTTAATCGATCAGCTGACGTCTTGGTATATGTACATCAGTGTTGCTGCCTGCCTGTGAGTTTTAAAAGCGCGAGATTCCCTTTAGACGATATTGACTCCATGATGAAAACCTAACCCCCTCCCTCCTCCCTGAGACCAAACGTGGTACTTTGATGAACTCCCTCCCCCCTGAACGGGCTACGTGATTTAGGTACGTTCCCTTAAGTATAATATAACACAGCCCGAACGTAACTTTCAATTAATGTAAGGGTGAAATAATTTTTAAATTTGATCGTTAGTTTTCAATTATTACCTCTGTATCAAAATAGTATCGAGGCAAACTAAAATTTACAAAGAGATTGGGTTACATTACTTAGATATTTTCAAAAGATTTAGGTATAACTCTTAAATTGTCCTTTCCAATGTGTAAATCTTTATATTAATAAATTAATTAACACTGTAGACTACTAAGGCTTCGTAGTTCTATATTTTTCATAGTAATAACCTTGAAGAATCTATCGAAAATTATAAAGTTTTGTAATCTTTGATTTACACTATGCGGGTTTGAAGTACAAGAGTAATCAATTATTATTCATAGGGGTACGCATAAGGATCTATGAATAAGAATTAATCACGAAATAAGTATTAGTCTTCTTGATAAATTGTAGCCATGGACGTAGGTAGGCCAGGTAAAGTCAGGTAAGGTGCAGTTGCCTTTCCCGCCTGCAAGTTATGATTTTTTTATTGACTACGGTATTGACCTAGCAAGGTCTTTTTTTTACACGGGGAAATCCCACCGTAGCTGGGCAGTTGAGGGTGGGCTATGTCCGACTTGCACGGACTAAAACCCCATGGTGCCTTCAATCACCTATAGGCCGTGGAGCAGGAGCTGCTGAACTGGCACTGCGTCTACTCCCCGGCAGCTGTCAGCCCCTTCTCAGGGACCTCGTCGCGGTTGAGGGGTCAGAATCGTACACCCCTCAAGGGAGGGCGACAGTTGCCCTCCCCGAAGATCGTGGGAGGCGCATCGGCACCATGCGCCTTAATCACACGGGCCTGGGCAGAAATTCTGCCAGAGCGACGGGCGTGCCCGCCTCCGCCGCCGTGATCGTCGACCACGGAAGGGGAGCTGGCTGGTCTGCTCCCTCTACCTCTCCGTCGCCTCCTTTGCGAGCATAACCGCATAGAAAACCGACGTGAAGTAACAGTGCTTGCATTGTTGCGTTTCGTTCGGTCAGTGATAGCGCCGGAAGGCCACCTCCCCTCCCCATCCACCTCCCTATCCTCCTCCTCTCAACCCAGGCTAGCAACGCACTTGCGACTCCCTTGGTGTTGCAAGTGTCTATGAACGGTGGTGATCACTTAGCACCTGGTGACCCACCTGTTCGTTTGCCTCCTATGATATAAAAAAAACTTGAGAGGTGTCAAGGGACACCCGGATGGAACGAAGTTCCTTTCGATTAATTAGTGAAGGAATTGTAATAAAATTTTATTTTCCTTAAGTTATAATAATATTTTTTATTATTATTATTATTTTTTATTATTTACAAAAAACCTGTATACACTCAACAAAAATAATCGTCGCGACACCACACTGTTCAATGCGAAATAGAAATGAAAATATCTGGCTTGCTTTCTATAAGAGAGAGAGAGATCTGTGCTTTCTTTTTTACTGACCACACACTTTGGTCACAGTTCAGCTCAATGGGACTGAAAAGTGGCAACTTCGTTTAGTTCGGTAGTCAGAAAGTTGCTATTTTCCGGCAGGAAGACAGAAAAAATATTATCAATTATGAAAAAGTTATGTAAAAACATATTGTACACATACAGGGACATAATTTACAAATCAAGTTTTTTTTCTTTCTTTCTGTATAGCCTGCATTGACAAGGAATCTTTGTAACATTTAACAAGAGACAAAAGTGTCGTTACAACTTTTCGTAAGAATTTTTTCCGTCTAGCCCCCTGTCACAACGCGTGATAAGGAACTTCGTTCCAAATAAAACAATATTATTACTCTGGTACAAGGTATCTTGGAATATTGTAGTCCTGTCTGGAATCTAACCTACCGGGTGCACTCAACCAGAATGGAATTATTTTTTTCTCGAACTGACTATACGCTGTTGTACTGGCAAGGTCTTAAGAGCTTCACCGGACTACAACCAGAATGGAACAAGTACAACAACATTTTTATACCATCTCACGTTCATTAGTAACAAATGCCACTTTCTACAGTCATATCAATCACGTTTAGATTTTTATGATTAACAAACGTTGCAATCCCGTAGAATAATAATGGATTTGTTTTTCCTATTTAAAATTCTGAATACCTAACTATATTGACAGTTCATTTTTATTGGCCGAAATATGTATGTCAGTACCACGTAACAACAGTCGGTTGCAGGATCGCAAAACATTCTTCCTGCCGAAGTACTCGACAAACGTTGGACAACACTCGCCCCTCTACCGAATATGCCACAAATACAATAATATCCCATCTAAATTTGATATTTCATTATTCTTCAACATCAATAAAATCTCAATAGAAAAAAAAATTAGATTTTTCACTTAATTTTTATATATTTTTATATTCGACTATTTTACCATTAATTTTCATTCGTCTTTGGTTGCAATCAAAGATCAGGCAAGTACAAATACAATCCATGTCAAACTTTTCGACCGCTCTGAATATAGCTTTAAGTTTGGCCTTGCGAATAGTACAGTCAAGATGTTAATACAAAAAAAGTCAAAATATTATTATAGGAATTTAAAATTGCCATTTCTTATTCTTTAAGATGTCTCGACAATATATGTGCAACATTATACGTTTTAGTTAATTATGATTGTACTAGATACTTCAGTATTATATTAAGTAACAGGAATGTGGCAGTATAACAACCACATTGTTACTTTCAGAAGATTTTGTGTTTGAAATGCAGCTAATTTACGAAACCCTGTGAGTTTTGGATGATCGCGTATTTTAATTGAATGAACCACTTTATACATTACATTATTTCTTTCTATTTATAGGGTATATATACTGTATAAGTATTATATATGCCGCTACAGTGTTATTGTAAATAAAATAGGTACATTTGCAGTAAACAACACCTTCCATAGAAACATTATTTTTCGAAATGGATGGGTCTTTTATCTAATAACAAATACGAACACGTAACAATATACAGAAAAAATAACAAATATCAAAAAGAAAACATCGAAAATAGCAATAATATGGAATTAAGAACAACAAAACTATTCTGAATGCGACTGTACGGCAACTAGAACTGTCACTGACACACGTGTGTCAACGTCGTGCAATAAGGATAAGAAACGCGCGGGCGAGCGCTGCTCCGTTTTCACCTCTTCTGCGTCCCTCTGGTACCAAAATTTGTGTTCTGCTCGTCTACATCAGAGTGATCAAAAAGTATGACACAGAGTATGCATAATATTTGTCAGTTACAATTAGCTCCATATAATATTTGATAACAACCTGCCATAAGTTACCATTACGAGGAAACAATAGCGTTGCCATAGATACACAACACTACGATACACTGTTTTCTCAGTATATAGTATATTATCTATGCACTGTTTCGTATGAGTGATTTCTATTTGTTTTTGGACGTTGCAAATTTTAATTATAAGCATGAAAAAAGTACCTATAAAAAGATATGCCTCCTTTTTTAACTTTTTAACTAGAGGAAGTTTACTAACAAACTCCAATGATTTGATTTGACATGTACAAAAGGGTATCTACCGCTATTCGTAATGTCAGAAGTCCTAAATCGTACATTTCCGGTTTATTAATTAGTTAATGTATTATGTAAAGTTGAACAAAAACTAATTCATGACAATGAATTGAAATGCTTGATATAGATTGTAATTTAATTTTCGGTTATATTTATGTTTCACTTTTTGCGGTGTAAGTGAAGCTTTTATTAAAAATACTCAAAGAAAGGAAGCAAAAGAAATGGATCCCAAATTACAAACGCTTGTGAACTAAAAAAACGCAAAACCTGGTTTATTATTGATCGCTTTTGTTGACTTCAATATCTGTTGATCTTATATACTGTAAAAATATACATAAATACACATAACAGAGACATATATATTTTAGTATACTTTATATTAAAAAAAATATTATTTTATAAATTCTACATTACATTAAAATCCCTTAGTTACACGTAATGTTCAGACCATCTTTAATTATTTCAGAGAATAAGAACTACATAAACCACATAAAGTTTTCTTTTAAAATCGGAATATAACCTCTTCTCATGTCTATTTTGGAAGAAATTAAGCAGATAATAAAATTTAGTAACTTGGGAGCAATATTTCATTTGAGTCGGTTATTGTTAGCCTTTAAAATATAAAAAAATATATATAAATTTAAAATAGCGTTACAAGTGATTAGAAAATAATAATAATTATGCCGTTTTTCTAAGGCTTTAGTGTTATAATAAAATAGTGACCACTTTGTTAGAACTTCCCAAAAAGTTTTTGTGCCACCCAATATTCAGTTTTAACGTTGATATTTCTAATTTTGTTCCCATATGCATAATAATTAACAATATAACAGAAGCTGCCCCAATATAACCAAACACAGGGTTAAACGATAGTATATAAATAAAACTCAAAATTTACTACATGATAAACACTACCAAAAACTCTTCTGGAATATAACTTGTTACTGTAAGCTAAACCTGCCTTGCCCCTATTTTTATGTAATTTCATTTTACTGCTAAAAGTAAATAGAATGATCTTCTTCTTCTTCATATTTCATTTGGAATGTTATGAAATTTTGTAAAAAAATCCATCAAAATGTATCATTATTCATAGAATGGCAACATCGGAGTAATTTCTTTAGTAGTTTTACACAGTTTTTTTGTTTTCGTTTCAGTAATGTCGTATTTATATGTGATATAAAACTTATACACATTATGTATTTAATATATTGAGACAGTTATTTAAAAATGTTAGTGTTCATTATAGATGAAACGGTTTTCAAGAAAAAAAATCGGCGGCCATCAGTTACATATACAAACGGGCACAGATTATGCGTCGATCTGTGTTACAAACCTTCTAGAATCTAGATTTTATACAGTCATAGACAACATGTATGTACTTCTAAGCTTTTCAAGCTTCATGAAAACAACGGATTAGTATGTATGGTAGTGCGTTAGATTGATTGCGCCGCAAATTAATTTCTCGGGTAAGTTGTTGTATTTAATATTTATATCACTTTGTCTCTTTCGTAATCTTCAAGTGTACTTGGCTTCATTTCAATCTCGAAATCAGTTCTTTTCTCACTCGATTCATAAACTACACTGTTGACAATTTATACGGGGTGTGTGCTCTATATTTTCGTTTAGGTACAACAAGAATGTTATAATATATATTATTATACTATAAACACATTTGTTAGTATCCAAAGGATATCGTGTGAACAAAAAATCATGACAAAATTTTGTATTAATGGTTGTTTCATCAACATTATGTGAAAGAGGTTAGTTCACTAGTCTTCATCCACTAATTTCAGCTTTATGTTTTTTCAGTATTTTGTAAGGTGAGGAATGAATGTGAACAAACCAAATTAAATTTGCTTTTCATTAAAGGGAACAAATTTGAAATAAGTTACTGCAAAGTCAGAATGGCAACTTTGGAGCAGCAGGCTTCAAAACTTTTGGATTTTAACCAAAAATTAGACATCACTTTATTGGATAATATTGTCGGATGTTTATATTCAACTGTTGGGGAACAGCAGCGTATTGCTCAAGATATATTGACTGCTCTCAAAGAACACCCTGATGCTTGGACTCGAGTTGATACAATATTGGAATATTCTCAGAATCAAGAGACAAAATATTATGCATTACAAATATTAGAGCAAGTCATACAAACAAGATGGAAAATTTTACCCAGAAACCAATGTGAAGGTATTAAAAAATATATTGTTGGCCTCATTATCAAAAATTCATCTGATCCAACTACAATGGATAATAATAAAGTTTATTTGAAGAAATTAAACATGATTCTTATTCAAGTGTTAAAAAGGGAATGGCCTCATAATTGGGAATCATTCATAAGTGATATTGTGGGTGCATCAAAGACAAATGAGAGCCTATGCCAAAATAATATGGTGATCCTGAAGTTATTAAGTGAAGAAGTGTTTGTCTTCAGTATAGGACAACTCACACAAACAAAAGCAAAGCATCTTAAGGACACCATGTGTGCAGAGTTTAGTCAAATATTTCAACTCTGTCAATTTGTTCTTGAAAATTCACAGAATGCACCATTAGTTGATGCAACCCTACACACTCTCTTGAGATTTTTAAATTGGATCCCACTTGGTTACATATTTGAAATGAAATTGATTAGTACCTTAATTTTCAAATTTCTGAATGTTCCCATGTTCCGTAATGTAACATTGAGCTGTTTGACGGAAATCGCTGGTGTGACCGTAACTAATTATGAAGAACAATTTGTGGCTTTGCTTGTACAAACAATGGAGCAATTAGAGGCTATGCTTCCACTTTCAACGAATATACGAGAGGCCTACGCTGCAGGTCGAGATCAAGAGCAAGTGTTTATACAAAACCTGGCATTGTTTCTGTGCACTTATTTAAAAGAACATGGGCCACTGATTGAAAGGAGAGGTCTGACAAATACATTAATGAATGCACTTAGATATCTCGTATTGATATCCGAAGTGGATGATGTAGAGGTATTCAAGATTTGCTTAGAGTTTTGGAATGCCTTAGCCAGTGATTTGTATAAAATAGCACCGTGCTCAAATTCCTCCAGTTTGTATACACTTGGCAAAAATGTCAGCAGAAAAGCCTTGTATGCTGATGTGCTAAGTAGTATACGTTATATCATGATATCCAGAATGGCAAAGCCCGAAGAAGTTTTAGTTGTGGAAAATGAGAATGGTGAAGTTGTTAGGGAGTTTATGAAGGATACCGACACAATAAATTTGTATAAGAACATGAAAGAAACGTTAGTTTATTTGACTCATGTTGATTATCAAGATACAGAACGTATCATGACAGAGAAACTCCAAAACCAAGTCAATGGTACTGAATGGTCTTGGAAAAATCTTAATACACTCTGTTGGGCTATTGGGTCGATTTCTGGTGCAATGACTGAGGAAGATGAAAAACGCTTTCTCGTTGTTGTGATTAAAGAACTTTTGGGTTTGTGTGAACAGAAGAAAGGTAAAGATAATAAAGCGATCATTGCTAGTAATATAATGTATGTTGTTGGTCAATATCCAAGATTTTTGAGGGCACACTGGAAGTTTTTGAAGACAGTTGTGAATAAACTATTTGAATTCATGCATGAGACTCATGATGGTGTCCAAGACATGGCATGTGACACTTTCATCAAAATAGCTCTTAAGTGTCGTCGTCATTTTGTTACAACTCAAGTTGGTGAAGCTTGTCCATTCATAGAAGAAATTTTAAGCACTATCAGTTCTATTATCTGTGATCTACAAACGTTACAAGTTCACACATTTTATGAGGCTGTGGGTTATATGATCAGTGCTCAAGTGGACCAAGTGGCCCAAGAACAACTTATTGAAAAGTACATGCTTTTACCTAATCAGGTTTGGGATGACATTATATCTCAGGCGTCACATAATGTTGACATACTTAAAGATCCAGAGGCAGTTAAACAACTTGTGAGCATTCTTAAAACTAATGTACGAGCATGCCGAGCATTAGGACATCCATATGTTGTGCAGCTGGGGAGAATATATTTGGATATGTTAAATGTGTACAAAGTAATGTCAGAAAATATCAGCCAAGCCATTGCTTTGAATGGTGTTGCTGTTACTAAGCAACCACTTATTAAGAATATGAGAATAATTAAAAAAGAAACCCTGAAATTAATTGCTAGTTGGGTATCAAGATCCACAGATAATAGTATGGTTTTAGAAAACTTTATCCCCCCACTTCTAGATGCCGTCCTTTTGGATTATCAAAGGACAGCAGTGCCGGATGCCCGTGAACCGGAAGTATTGTCTTGTATGGCAGCAATTGTCCACAAATTAGGAGGCAATATCACATCAGAAGTTCCGAAGATTTTTGATGCCGTTTTCGAATGTACTCTTGAGATGATCAACAAAGATTTTGAAGAGTACCCTGAGCACAGAACAGAGTTTTTCCTGTTGCTACAGGCAGTGAATACGAATTGTTTTAAGGCATTCCTAAGTATACCACCAGCACAATTCAAGTTGGTATTGGACTCCATAATTTGGGCATTTAAACATACTATGAGGAATGTGGCTGATACAGGTCTTCAGATAATGTATAGATTGCTGCAGAATGTGGAACAACATCCTCAAGCAGCACAAGGCTTCTATCAGACATATTTATGTGACATTTTGGAGCATGTTTTCAGTGTAGTTACTGACACATCTCATGGTGCAGGACTTACAATGCATGCAACTATTCTAGCTTACATATTCTCTTTGGTGGAAACGGGCAGAGTCACTGTACCTCTTGGACCTACACCAGACAATATTCTTTACATTCAGGTATGGTGTATAAGTTAAAATCTAATTAATTTATATAATAAACTCTTTTCTTTATATTTGACTATTTTCAGGATTATGTGGCAAATCTCTTAAAAACTGCATTCCCACACATAACAGATAATCAAGTTAAAATCACAGTACAAGGACTGTTTAACCTGGATCAAGATATCCCAGCTTTTAAGGATCATTTGAGAGACTTTTTAGTACAAATAAGAGTAAGTTTTTTTAAATAATAATTTTATGTTTACTAATATACTGTGCAGATAATAATTCTTAAAGGATTAAAATTATATGAAACATTGCCTAATGTACATGCATATATAAAAAAAATGCTTAAAATTCAATCTGGATGTTATTGTTCTTTGGGTCTATGTTAGACATAAATGGTGGTGGTTAAAATCAACTTCAAATCTTTTGTTATTGTGTTATTTATCGTTGGAGTTGTTCTCAATATACTTGACACTGGCGGAATTGTGGAATTTTCCACAGAGGCCAAAGTCATCATTAAAAAAAAAATACTTAGTTAAGGATTATTTGTTCATGTTTATAATATACCATCCCCATCCTGATAATAAAAAACTCGACAAATTATACCTAAACTTCCTCGTGAATCACTTTATCTACTGATGAAAACCATATGAAAATCCGTTCAGTAGTATTTGAGTTTATCGCTAACAGATAGACATGCCTGGCAGGTCTTTGTTTTATAATATGCATTGATTATATCCACATATTTGTTAGAATATTTAAGTTTATAGTAACTGAAATGGACATAATTTATCCTCAAATATGTATTTAAATATTTACAGCAACTTCCACTAGCTAAATATGGACATTAAGTAGATTTTGGTTTAATGAGTCACTTATTTTGTATACAAATTTAATTGCTTCGGCCAGTGTTTTTCAAAGTGTGGGTAGCGACCCCCTGTGGGGTATAAGGTATATGTATAAGGTGTCGCGAAGCTTCCATAGCTGAGTTGCAAAAGGTTCGGAAAGCTACTGAAGTAAAAAAAACAATGAAGTTTTAAAAGATTTATTAAGAAAAATGTTAACTAAAAGACGTAATCATTTGTATCAAATAAACAAAAAATAAAAATAAGTTATGAGATCTCTTCCATCTTAAACATTTGTATCAAATTAACAAAAAATAAAAAATGAACTTATGAGAACTCTTATGTATTTATCCAAACCCTAATCATGAAAATGGATAATGGATGTTGGACTGAATATTTGTCACAAAATAAAATACATGAAAGAAGCAATGGGTAGGGGGATCCCGAAATATTTCTTTATACTAAAGGAGCCATGTCATGAAAAAGGTTGAAAAACACTGGCTTGGGCTATATAAGTATATGTTAATTCTGATTAATCTGATTGTATTTTTAATTTACTCTCTTGCTTGCTTGCTTATACAGCATAACGTGTTTTTGAATAAATAGTGTAGTGTGCAAAGTCCATTGTGTAATTTAGGAATACAAGATCTATACCGGGCTTTGGTGAAAATTGTTAATAAAACACAGCCTGTAGTAGGAACAAGCTTAAAAATTATATATTTTACACTTTCTGCTGTGATATACTGCAAGGTTTTAAAAAACATTACCAGTTGCAATCTATAAAAGATGTAATGTGACCAATTTACTTAAACAAAAATGCTATTCAGTCTTAATTTATAATTTATTATTAGAGTAATTAATAGAATATTGGAAAATTAACCATTAACATTAACAAAGTGTATAATACATAAAATATTGTTATTTTTAACGATAGTTATTTTAAATACTGCAGCACTTCCGTTCACATGGAGGAGATGGATTCAAATCTTGTATAGTAAAATATTTATATACTTGTATAGTGAAATAGTACATTTCACTTTAACATTAAAATACATGTATTGGTACATTTTAACCAATTTTTAATTGTTGTATTGATAGTTAAGCCACATTTTCATTGTTGAATAATTAGTTTCACTTATATTTTCATTATTGGTAGGCTGCATCAATTGAAATAGCTAAATTTGCTTAAGAGCATTGGATGCTACAAGAACTATTGATTATTGTGGTTTTTAATATATTTTATAGACAAATAATGACATAATTTTCATATGACCCTATGTATGTCATACTTACATAAATAAACGCATGAGTTGTGTATAATGAAAGGCTTAATGTCGTGTTTTTACTGGAAAATGATGTAACATTGGTATTTGTATATGTAGACTAGCTGTGCCCGTGACTATGTCCTTGTATACCAATTATAAAAACAGTGATTAGTCAAATCATAAGATTGTTGTGTATTAAAACTATTATACACATATAAACGAATGCGATATATATGTAAAACATATCCTATATGTTATAACGGTGTATAAACTATTACCATACCAAATTTTGTGAAAATCTGTCCAGTAGTTTTTTTGTGAATCCCGTACAAAGGACAGACAACAGGCGGACAAAAATTTTAAAAACTATGGAAATGTGTTATTGATTCTAAGCCCCACCAGAGTATTTTTTCTTTAAAATGTTTAATGTACAGATTTCCTCCAGTTACCCTTTTATTATATGTATAGATATTGTACTATACTGAGTACAGAGCCATAGTGAATTTATATGTATGAAAAGAAAAATAATTGAAATACAAATGAGTGGATAATAATTGTAATCTGTTCCATTCATTAGTCTTACTTTCTCATTTAATGTTTTCTGTAAATTAACTACATTCTAATGTACATAAAATTATTTTTGCAGGAATACACAGGTGCAGATGATAGTGATTTGTATTTGGAAGAGC
>MU158764.1:32645-47654 GCA_015888305.1 Antheraea pernyi | reverse complement strand
GAAGAGCGTTTGCTTGCATTGCGTCAAGCACAAGAGGAGAAGAGAAGAGTACAGATGTCAGTGCCGGGCATTTTGAATCCGCATGAGTTGCCAGAAGAGATGCAAGATTAAGTATAAGAATAAGACGAAAATGTTATAATATGGTAACAGTTCACATAAATGAAATGCTTCACATAAATCAGTTCTAAAGCGGTTCTAAGAGTAATTTTCTATTTAATGCTTTTAATTCATGCTTACTTCTCACGTTGACTGTGCTTCTTAAGAATATTAAGAATCTTATGCAATGCATAGTTAGTACTGATTACTTTCTTCATTATTATGCACCAAGGTTGCTTTGTCTATGGGGCTATATAGTAGCATAATGTATGGAACTCGAAGTTAAAAGGGTATACATGAATACATTTATTCCCATAAATATGTACAAATTTAATATATAAAAGTTGGAAATTGATAAAGTAAAAAGGTTGAGAAATCATGCTATAAACATTGTTTGATGCATTAATAAACAAAATCAATCAGCAAAAAAATGTATCTATATCACAATTGTCCTTACTCAATTAAATGTAAAACATTCAGCTTATTTGTATAATATGCCTATATACAAGTGAATAATTTGTTAATAAAGTAAGAACATAATATAGCTTCTCATACCTAGTGTTGACAAGGAAGCATAATACAATCAGCAAAGAATTATTTTCAAACTTATTTTAATACAGCACATGTTATACTTGTACTGGATATCGTAATAACTCGGTATATTTTACTTTACATAGTGTATTCAACGGTTATGTGTTTATTCAACATAGTATAAATGTCACAAACATACCATCTCATGCACTTAGGAAGC
Organism: Antheraea pernyi; assembly: GCA_015888305.1. Lineage (NCBI taxonomy): Eukaryota > Metazoa > Arthropoda > Insecta > Lepidoptera > Saturniidae > Antheraea > Antheraea pernyi. Next base: position 46,807 of record MU158764.1, on the reverse strand, counting down.
AATATTTGATACACAGCAACTATATAAACTATTACTTGTCGATAGAAAGACTAAAGCAAATATTTTTGACTCAAGTTATTAAGTGTATTCATACAAAAAAGCATTTAGTTGCTCCTCAATCCTATTCTATATGTGGTGTAATAGATTTATTATCAAATAAATGTTAACGAAAAATTAGCATGAACTTAAAATAAATCTTCAGCCTTCAGACAACAAAATATACAACCCCACAATTTTCCTCCTTAAGAATCTGTTATATATGCGCATATCAAATTATATCTTCGGAAAATATTTTAGTTTCGCACTGTTATAATCATCCTAAAAAAATTAGATTGCATCTGATTTTGTTCTGTAGGGTAGCATTTATGCCTAAATCCATAGATTCGATCAATAATTAGTAGGTACTTAAGATATGCGAGTACATAAGTGTCTGATTTGTACATAGTTTGTAACAAGAATGCCTTAGTTTAATAAAAATAAAGGTTTAGATATTTTTGTCCTATGGGCTTCTGAAATATGTATAATATTTAATAATCGTTTTATACATATTTTAGATACGACTACTATGAATACTAACGGATTAGTTTAAGTTATAACTTTTATGTGATCTGTTGCCATTTTGAATTTCTTATCTTGTGCTCATAAAATAATATCTACTTTGTCAGTTGTATAGAGGTCTGCATGGTAAATGCAAGGCGATGAATGTAAGTGAAAGAGATACAATCCCTTTGGTATGTTTTGCAAGCACAAGATAGTGTTGAGCCTTTATTAATGTAATAGGCAGGAAATCAGGCATAAATTACAATGCTTGAGAAATATAATGTTTCTAAGTAAACTTCAAATGTAAGTAATGAAATCTCTGTGATGGAAACCAGTGTTGGATGTTAACATGCGTGCAACAGAATCTGAGTATTACATGTAGATTCTAGATAAACTTTGTGAAGTAAATTGCTGTTAGTAATAATTTTTATGTTTTGTTTACTGATATCAGAACTAATTTCAGTAGGATTTGGGAATCTAATCTTTTATGATAGGTTTCTGAATGCATTTGGGTCCGATTAACTGTCAGTCTTTCAATTTTGTGTTTTAAATAAATAAATAAATATTAGTAGATTTGTTTGATTTTTATTCGGCATACCGTATCGTGAATAGATTGAAAATATGAACTTGTTCAGTTACATCGCTATTTCCGCATTTTATGTATAAGTAATATTATATCATGAGTACAGAGTGCGCACATTAAAACTATGGCGTGAAGATTAAACCCTGTTGCATTCTCCATTCGTAAGATTCGGCAGTTAATAAATATTGCTAAAGGTATGTCAGTCTTTTCTTTTATACTTCAATGCACGTACTATGGAGTTTTGCTGCTGTGGTAACTACAATAGTAATCATACCAATTACATTAACAGGCATTTGGAATTCGCGAAACACTGAGGAACATATTTCAGAGATGTAATGCACCCTATTTCAATATTATGTATATATAGATGAAATATATATATTATCTTTTAAACTTTGTAAGACATAAAAATATTTTAGGTTAAATTTTCTAAAGAATTCCAACTCTTACCATGCATGAATAAACAATACCGGTGACAAAATACATATAAGCCTCTCGTGTGAACCCTGTAGTGGTTCATGGACACAAACTGAACAGTAAATTTAGCACGGGACTCTAAATTTGTTTCCTGAGATACCACAGTGACTCGGAATCCAGGCAAGCACCGTGCCAAGGCCTAAAGTAGATAGACCAAGATCCCAGAGCTGCCAGACCTCACTTATTTTTAAATGGATGAAACCTTATGCTTTGAGTAGCTTTTTATGTGCTTATAACGCTATCGCACTCACAGAGTTTGAGACTAGGGGCGATGTATTTGGGGTGTAAGGGGTGTCGAATAACATCTAAGACTTGATACACTCAAGCCAAGCTCACCAGCACGTGATGCACCCTGCTGAATAACGAACGAGGTAATGACGAAAGCGGGGTGGTAGGGTTTTACAGCCTGACTGGGTCGCAATCACCAAGTATACGGCAAAAAAGCCCGTCATAGTGATTCGCTTCTGCGGGTCGCGTTTCGGGATCAGCCTATGCATATCCAGCTTTTTGCTGGCCGGCATGACAGTGGCGACCGGCGATGGATAGTGTGCCACTCGGTGGTCGCCATTGTTTGTGGATTGTACTGTGCTTACCATCAGGCACAGTGCAGTCATTTTGCCGTGCTACAATAAAAACAAAACGGGAGACAAAAGTGACTAAAAATAGGTGCTACTTAATTTTAAATGGCTGATTTTTATATATGTTGTGTATACTATCGTTTTAAAACAGGAACCAGTGTCGCCAGACACCTAACCAGGGGCACAACTTCTGCCAGACGCTTTAAAGCAGACAATAAAATTAGTGAACTTAGCTTATTTTCAAATGCTTGATTTTTTAATATGTTATTCAGACAACTATTACAAAACTATATTTCATTAGCTAGACAGATTGTAAGGGGCGAACATCCCGCCAGACGTGCAAAATGGTTAAGGTTCCAAATATGTTGCTGATGTTAAACCTCATTTCATACATTTTGTATTTATACTTATACCTAATGTATACGTTACATGTTACTTAAGTGGCGTGCGTGTCGTACTTACATTTGCATTTCTATAATTGTACATGGTCTGATAATTTTATATTTCTTTAATACAATTTTTAAAAACGTGAGTGTAGCCGGACAGCTAGAACATAATAATATGTAGTACGTTTTATTTTCCCTATCCCTCATAATACGCTTTCTCGCTTAGGATGCGTTTTTGATGTAGCCTGATAAAGCTGTTAAGGCCTTGTTAGGCCAATAGGTTAGGTCAGTTCGAGAAAAAAAAGCGTTTTTGGGTGGGTCTCTAAAATCGTTTTAAATGGGTTTAACTGTATACTATATAAAGTTGTTTATATAATGTTTCAAAAGAAACTGTTTATCAATAAATATACTGTGGATCAAAGAGTATAATAAGTATTATAGGAACTGTGGAGATAGGTAAAAGTACTGCCTATTCAATATCGTTTTATGTGTAGAAGTTTACGAGCGACCGTATGGAAGAACCGAACTTTAGTATCGTGCGGCAGGCAACCTTACACTTTAAAGTAAAATTAATTTCGTGGTAAGTTACATCGGCGCGCACAACGTTCGTTTCAAGTTACAGATTCACTCTCAACGATTTCCCACAATGCCTTCAAAATGCCGAGTTGATATTATTTCTTTATTTGAGAAAATGTTTTTGCTGATACTATCGACTCTAAAAAAGACATGAGAACGGGTGTCTAATTCCTTGTAGTAAAAATACTGCAGAAAAAATCTGATACTTGATTGATAACATGGAAGAGGAGAGCTTTGAAGATTTTTACGATGTATTTGTGGAATGTGGTGTGCAGACGTGGTGGTAAAGAAATTTCAAGGTAGACGCAAAGTGCTGCTTAAAACCACCTCTATGAGCGAAGCCCGAAGATCCTTCTTACATAATGCTTGCAGACCTGGTAATACTATTGGAAGACAGTTGACCCATAGTTGAGAACAGCACTTCATTGTGGTCGTCTGAATTTCATGAAACCTTTCTACTACGCTATTAGATTGCGGGTAATATCACATTATGGACAAGTTTTGTGCCTTAAGCCTTAATTAATTCCATAATCAAACTGGCCACCGCGGTTTGAAGTGATAAGTAGTGATGTAACAGTCATATTATACAATGCTATTTAGTGATCGTTGAGTGCCTCAGACACAGACACAGTAAATGCTTGTATATACGGTACCGGAATGGCTGTGGGCCACAACGGTGAGACACGATCGATTATGGTGATGCAACGTTGCAGGTCTTTTGTGAGTGGTAGTGTCACGCTGTATCCCTATATGGATATCAGCGTGAATGGACCGGCTCGTCCGGAGTAGTATCATCATATCGCAGGAAATCAGCTTGAAGTAACAGTACTTGTAATGTAGTGTTTGGTTCCGTCAGTAGATTGCCGGAGGTCCTCCCCTTCGTTTCTCAGAATATGGCAGTGTTAAAGAGAGATGTACTCAGGAGCAACGAACAAACGGTCGGTAAGCCCTCCCACGCTGCGCATGGATTTCTGCAATTTATAATATATATTATTATGCAATATATATTAAAAATATTCAAATCAAATCAAAAATACTTTATTCAGTTTAGGCCCTAATAAGGCACTTATGAACGTCAAAGACTACTACCGGTTCGGAAAACAACCCAGTCATCGAGAAGAACCGGCAAGAAACTCGATCGGGTACATTTTTTAAACATATATTTCCAATACATTATACAATGCTTTTAGTGGATGCACAGAGAGGAGTCAATTCCAGACATCACTATCATTCACATACTGATCCACTCTATAATATCCTTTTGAAACTAAAACCCGTTTGACATGGCGCTTAAATTTACAGTCCGGCAAATCGGTAACATGCTTTGGGACTTTATTGTAGAACCTAACACTATTACCTAAAAAACTATTACTGGTTTTGCTAAGTCTGAAACATGGGACCACCAGTTTATTACAGTTTCTAGTATTTAGATTATGCCAGTCTTTTACTAAATTCAGTATGTATGCCATTCACAATAAGTTAACTATCCATTAGCAGTCTTCTAGTCGATTTGAGTATGAACGTTTATGTTATTAACTTTGTTCTGTTTAAAGCCAAAGAGACATTAAATTAATAATTTTATGTTTTATAAGCTATTTCTGTATAATCTTTTATTTTATTGTAATTATTTTTGAGATGAAATGGTAAAAAATATCTCAGCTTTTCTGACACATCTGAGCATATAAGCAATAATAATTCCTTGGCAATAATACTTGGCAAGGAGTATTATTATTCTGTGGATCTAAGTTTGAGAGTCTATAGTTTTGGGTTTTTGTACAGGCAACATTGATTCGTCCATGTCAAATTTTTGACCAGAGAAGAAAGGTTGACTCAGGGTTTTTCTTTGTAAAACGATTGATAATATATTATTTACTATTAGAAAATAATAATTCATCGATATGTCGTCAAGTGAAGAGGTGCCAGCGGCACAATCAAAGGATGATACCAAAGAACAATCCGTCGCCCTTGTTGGAACAAGTGCGGTCTCTGCTGATAATGTCGATGTAAGTTTTTTACAATAAATGTTAAAAATCAGTGTTCTCATAACTTAAATGTTTCACTTTTTATGTAAGGCTTTGGTTTCAAGTAAATAATATTTTTTTACATAACCTTTATATACTGTTTAATCTTGACCTACTTAGATTTTTTTATTTACTTTGGCTTTTACAGACTAGTAATATGCAAGTTGAAGCAGAGCGTCAAGGAACACAGCCAACTAAATTAGAATCTTTTTTCGCTATTACTAAATCACTTATAATAAGAGCTTTAGTAGTTTATTTCATTACATCTATGTTTCGACAACCATCAGCCCCAAAGACAGATGTAAATAATCCAGTTGGAACACCTCAGGCAGCTGCCATAAACATGTTTGCCAATGGAACTATACTAGACATGTATTGTTATTTGTCAGAAAAAGAAGTTTTTGGTGATTTTGACAAAGCCAATTTGATATGGAAGGAAAGTAATTTGGTATATGGTGATTGGTATGCAGGGCCAAATAAAGACGGCTCTTTTACTTTTGCAACAAATATCACGGCTTCTAATTCACTGAAAAATAATGGATCAATATATCTACATGTATTTGTAGTTCAGTCTGGTAAATCACCAGATCCCAAAAACCAAAATAATTATGGTGGACCCTACTTTTCATATGGGAAGAAAATGTTAAATAAATACAAGAAACTTCGCTACCAAAAAACTCACAATTTGCTAACAGGACAAACTGAAAAATCTGAGGAAGAAATAATAAAAGCAGAAACTTTAAAAGAAGAAATTGTTTCACATTGGCATCCTAACTTGACTATAAATTTAGTCACTGATCAAACTAACTGGTTGCAGGGTAGTGTACCGCCTCCATTAGATGAGTTTATACACTTTTTACCTGATGGGAAACAATACAAACCTGCCGTTTTCCTGAATGACTATTGGAATATGATGCGTGATTATGTTCCTATTAACAAAACTACAACAATTCTTACATTAGAGCTTACCTTTCAACCACTAAGCCTTTTCAAATGGCAGTTATATACAGCGCAAGCAATGAGGGATAAACTAAGCATGTTCTCAGCTTTAGGCGCAGAAGAACAAGATGAAGAGCAAGATACCGTTAAAGAATTATTATTAGAGACATCTCCATATCTGTTAGCTTTAACATTCTCTGTTTCAGTGCTGCACTCAATATTTGAACTATTGGCTTTTAAAAATGATATACAGTTTTGGAATAATAGACAATCACTAGAAGGCTTATCTGTTCGATCAGTGTTTTTCAACGTATTTCAGTCAACTGTGGTTCTTTTATATGTATTAGACAATGAAACCAATGTTATGGTTAGAATTTCTTGCTTCATTGGTTTAATTATTGAAATTTGGAAGATAAACAAAGTTATGGATGTTAAAATAAATCGTGAACAACGAATATTCGGAATTCCCAAACTTACATTCACTGATAAAGGCTCTTATGTTGCATCTAGTACCAGAGAATATGATATGTTGGCTTTCCGATACCTAAGTTGGGCTTGTTTTCCTCTATTACTTGGGTATGGGGTTTACTCGTTGTTATACCAAGAGCATAAGGGATGGTACTCATTTGTTTTAAACATGATGTATGGTTACTTACTGACTTTTGGATTTATAATGATGACACCGCAATTGTTCATTAACTACAAATTAAAGTCTGTTGCCCATCTTCCATGGCGTATGATGACATACAAATTCCTTAATACATTCATAGATGATATATTTGCGTTTGTTATAAAAATGCCAACAATGTACAGGCTGGGATGCTTCAGGGATGGTAAGTTGTTTTTTACAATGTATTGTAAATTTTTAGTTACATAAAACTGTCCTATAACTTGTCTTTTTATTACAGATATAGTATTCTTTATCTTTTTGTACCAACGTTGGATCTACAAAGTGGACCATAAGCGAGTGAATGAATTTGGCTTCTCTGGTGAAATGGAGGATCAGCAAAAACAAGGGAACACTGGTACACTGGCGATTACTGACGCTGCAAAGGATTCTGGTGACAAGAAGAATGATTAAATTCCTTAGTTACTACCTCAGAATTACTATTTATTAATATTACAAGTGAACTATAAATTATCAGTTGATTTTGCAAATATAATCCTTTGTCCAAATCTAATAATGGAAATAAATTTTTTGCATACAGTAATTATGAGATAGTCTGACAAACCAGGCTTAGCACATTTTCACCCAAAGTACCCTGTATATGTGATTTTAAACCTAAGTTCTATGGAATTATTGCAATCCTAAGACATTATATCTTTATAGTAAATTGTCTAATAATGAATAGGTAACCAAATTGAATGTTGTATATGTGTAATATAGTTAGAATGTTTTAGCATTTAATTTTAGATGTACAGATTTCATCCCTTGATCCTAATAGGTTACTACCAACATTACCAATATATACCAATTAACTGCCTGTCCATTTATATCCCATAGATTTAGTTTAATAATTTGATAACTAGCTAACCTTATTGAATTCACTATTCAATAGTTTACTGAAAACATTCCATCAATGTCTTAATTATGGATAACATATGAGAATTCACTGATTATCCAAGATATTTATGATGTAAGTGGGATAAATTAGTTCCTATAACTGTATAGTGATACTATTAAATGCAATAAAATTAATAGGTTTTCAAGCTTTGGTAGGGAGTTCGATTCAAATTTTATTTATTATCTATCCGAGCTTTCGCTAAGGATTAGTAATGCAAACATTTTATATTGGCAGGGTAATTTTCTGGTGGTCACTTGATAAAACCATTATTCTAAAATTGAAAACGTGGAAATGAGTATAATATTCGCCTATCCTGATAGTTGCAGAGCCAGTTTCCATTGTAGGGTATTTGGAATTGGTGTATTATCATTTTCTTTCATATTATCACCTAAGTTATCTTATCGAAATTAGAATAAAATACAAATGACTTGGTAAGCTTCAATGACAGCAGTATTTATATCCACACGCGATTGTGCTATTTGTTTAGCTATATAACAATTAAGCGTGAACATTAGTTGATAGTGCTGTATAATTATGGAGGTAGGACATCCATGGAACTGCCAAGTGAACTAGACTTCTACAATATATAACATTCAATTAGTAAGGAATAAACTACATGTTTAAAATGGTCTTAAGAAATGCTTTTCATCCTCTTAGTGTCTTTTAATTCTGCAGTTATTTCTAGTGTTTAAGCAGGATCGGGTTTATGTAAATTTTTCTTCGATTCCTTTGTCTTTAGGAATACAAAACATTCATTTTTATGATTGTTGTATGTATTTATTTATGTCGCTTATCTAAAAAAGATAAGTAATTTTTATATAATCTAATAACATACTTAACACAACTTTCCATATCTATGAGTGTCTACACACTCAAAGTTTAAAATATAGTACATTTGTTTTATAAAACATTTTATTTGTAGGAATCATAATTTTTGTGAATTTCACTATTTTTGTGAAAGGATATAATTATCAGATTTTTCATTGATCAGTAACCATTTCCAGCATAATCCCAATTATTGGTTATCATGACCTTGGTCTTTAGTCCGATTTCAAAGTTTGCGTGGCTTAGTTCTTACAGTCCCAAATGTTACAAGAGAATTGTCTTTCAAGGGCAACATATGCTCAATTAAGACAAGCTTACAAATATATTCAGGATGTTCAATGTGCAACAATTTACAGTCATGTATACTCATCATATTCCCATTTCCCGATTTAGCATCCACTGCCTTCCCTATATTAAAATGGTAAAACAGGAAACCTTCAGGTATCATGTTCACGTCACGTTCAATATCTATGAAAACACATATTCCAGTAAGTTCATGACCTTCGTTGGTGATCACTCATAGATCATATGTCATATTTATATAGATGTGACATATTTCCAATGTTTAAAAATGTGTGTGTTATCTGGGATACTCTTGTGAAAACTGGTGTTTGTATTTTATTGTTAGCATATTTTAATTCATATTAAGATATTGTTAGTGATGTTTCATTGTAAGTATTTATTAGACAGTTAATGAATATTGTTGTGATTCTTCTTTGTAGGGTAATAAATTGAAATTTATAATTGTTTGCTATTTCTATATATACTAACTAATAATTTATAACTCGAATGCTATCAATTTGGAATTTATTATAAAATGAAGTCTGCTTAGTGGCAGTCAAATTTATGTTTTATAAGTATTGCAAAAGTGTATGTATTCTTTTTATAAATCCTTAATATTGAAGTAATTAATTTTTATTGTGCATTTTAATAATAATATAGTTTATCATAGTCAGTTTATTGTGATTAGACTTTCCTCTGTATATGAATTGATACTTCACAAGATCATTTTGCTAAAAATTGAGTGTTCGAATCGAATGGTATTGTGTATAATATATGAGTTTCAAAAGACGTTTTAAAATGAGCTAAATCCAATTTTAGCCGTTTCTACTATTTTATATTATTTTTCAAGATCTTCAGATTTTATACATGTAGAATATGAAGGTCATAATTTTTTTTACTAAAAAACCTTTTATGGTCAGCAAAATTTAACTTCGTTCTGTGTATAAAAACTGGAAATAAAAAAAAAATGTTTATTAATGATTAAAATGGATTTAACTAATTTTGAAATGTAAGGACACATATGTAGAAGAGTCTAGTAAAGAAAATGGTACTTACGTGTTAACGCCATCGCGCTCGCCCACCGCTGCCGTATCCGGCTCGCGCTGTCTTTGTTTCGCAAGTCTATTTTTTTTTATCGTGGAGAAACCTCTATCATAGACTGTCAGGGTCCTGAACCGAGTCTACTAAAAAACTCCACCACGTGGGCCTGCTATAGTGCAGGGCGACGGACGTGCCCGCGTCACGTTGCCCACAGACCCTTTACGGCGGCATTAGATCGTCTCCGACCCGTCGTCGCCGTGTTCGTCGGCCGCGGGAGATGAGCCTGGTGGTCTGCTCCCTCTCCCTCTCCGCCGCCTCCTTAGAGAGTATAACTGCCTCGCAGTATGAAGCGACGGAGTTCCACCCGGTCTCGATCTCAACCATCTTACAGACAACAGTCGAGAGAAAGAGATACGGGCCTATGGCCGCAACGAGCTCGTGGCGTGGCACGTCTCAGGCGGGACAAACTGCTAATGTGTGCTGCGCGTTGTCCGTCGCGCAGCCACAATGATGACACCCTGCCGCTGGCTCCCGAGCTATACGACATAGGTAGCTCCCGAAGCAACCGTCCCCCGAGAGCGCCTATGTCAGCCGGAAGCTTAGGGTGATACTCCGCCTGGTCTCAAGTCGTCGGTGCCATTCGTCGACCACTAGGACCTGGTAGAGCTGTGACCTCAGCGCCTCGATTTCCCGGGGCGCCAATCGACGTCCTCGCTCCAGCGACCCGATCCTAACCCTACCCTACCTGTCTCTAGCCCTACCTCCCGTGGGGGAGGGTGGGTTATGTCCGACTCGCACGGACTAGATCCCCAGTGTACCGACAGACCGTTATTGTTGAAACCGACTTGATGATTTTTAAGCTATAACAAAACAGTTTCGCTTTCTTTTTGACTGGAGGTTAGGCTTGCGGAACAAAGACAGTGCGAGCCGGCCGCAGCAGCGGTCGGCCAGCACGGTGGCATTAAATACGTAAAGTACCAAGAAAATTAATGATATTCAGCTTTATGCGCTTGAATGCTATTAATTATAATATAGTAATCACCTCTACCAAATTTTGTAATGGACATGTCATATTCATCATCAGTCATAGTCATATAATTCTGAAAGTCATACAACTTTCGAAACAGTATAAAATTTACATTTAATTACATTTTCTTCCCCTTTAAGAGAAGGGTTCTGCCAAAATGCTGTCACAAATGCCATTGTTTTGATAGCTGAAAATTAATGATAGATATTTAATTAATACCCCTAATGATGAACAACTATTTTCTCGAGTGGCGCATAATTAATTAAACCGGTTATGTTTAATTAATCATATTGCAATGTGTTTTATATTTTATTACAGTCTCAATAATTCTAAATTACTGTATAAACTATTTTCCTTTTAATATAATTACTATTACTATATACACATTATTGTATGAGACATATTTTTAATCATTGAATTATATAATAGTTAGTATAATAATTATTTTAGTCCATTAGAACAGGGGCTAATTCCATTTATTTGAGATTCTAAAACCACAAACTTGTGTAATGAATATCTTTTTGGTAATCAATGGCAGATACTATTAAATCGCAATATATGTAACTATGTAAACAAATTAAACTGTCATACCATCAAACATGCTTATGAGACTGGACGTTACTTACATGGCGAATGCTTTTTTGACATTATTTCGTATTTGGTCTTGATCATATTTTTTTATGCGCAAACGCACGATTATATTTTATAATCGGGAGCTGTTGTAATGAAGTTATTTAATTTCTTGATATATACACCAGGAATTATTTAAATTATAATATTATTTGATTGAAGAAGGCGTTACTTTGCGGAAATCCATCATTAATATTATAGTTGCACTTTGCACTTCCGCCTGGAATTGATTGAATACTACTACGTTTAATTGCAACAAAAAAAGAATCAATTAATCAATATATAATTTATACACGTATATATTAGTTATACAATATATTATATATATAGCGGCCACTATAATATTATTAATACTTCAATATCAATTGATAATCAGTAATATGAACTCCGGTGTTTTACAAGTCTTGTGCATATATTATATTAACTTTTAATCATTTGTTTTCTTTATTTTTTAAGGCACAGTTAATACAAGCTTTTAGCACAATTATTGTATTTGAAACTTCAAATTTAATTTATATCCCTGTGTATACTGGGTATTAACAGTATTTATTATAGTTCAATATTATGTATGTAGTACAACTTGAATTTCTTGATTATTGTTATTATGAATAATTGATTAAATTATAAGTGTATTTATTTGTTTTTATATTCATTTTCAGTTATACATTCCCTTATTGTGTGCATTAGAAAAACAAGAGTTGATGTATGGTATAGTTTAACGCTTTTCTTTATTTGTATGATACAATGTTTATCCGAGTGATTTTATCTTTATCATAGACGCTGACACACTTTCTATTTGCATATCCACTTGGTACAATTACCGGCTGAAGTAAGTTTTATAAAAAAATCGCAATGCAATGGTTGTATATAGCAACTATTATACGTAATTTCTAGAAAGAACTTTAATCCTTATTTTTATAAATCCTATCTATTATAATATTATAAGTTTTTATATCATAGCAGGCAAACAAACAGGCGGTTAAGTGATCACCGCCGTCCATAGACACTAGCAAGACCAGGGGAGTTGCAAGTGCGATGCCAGCCGGTGTTTGGGGGGAAGGGAAGGGGTAGGTGGACCTCCTGCGTTCTCACTGACCGAACGAAACCCAAAAATGCAAGAACTGTTACTTCGAGTTGGTTTTCTGAGAGGATGGTAGTACGACTGGCGAGTCGACACATTCATGCTGAAATCAGTAATAGCTTTAGCGTGGCTCTACCACCTACAGAAAATTTAGGTTTGTGTTACGCTTTGACATCTTAACTATTCAACCGATGATCATGAACATTTGCATACACCCACCCCTTTTCGTGCATTGATATATAAAAAAGGGTTTTTATATATCAATGCCTTCGTGTCTATTAACTTCGATTTAAGATATAATAACAATAGGTATAACTTTCCAATAAATAAGGATACATTGATTAAATATCGGTACTCGATCTTATCACTTAAGTCATAAAACGAGACTTTCTCCAAATAACAAGAAAACCTCAGCGATATGATTTTTTCTAGGTTTTAGAAGAGTCCAAAATCACACGTACACAGAGTTGATTTATGTGTTGCCAGAATAAAGGAAAAATGTTGCAGTTTAGAAACTATTCTTATTTTAACACATTAGTCAACTTATTATGAACAGAAAATGTTATGACATTTTCAGATTATTTCCTATTTTCTTTGCTGATTTTTGTCACCTCTTTGTATGGTACTGTCGTACTGATAATAGATTGATGCCATAATGCCACCTGAGCCGCTTTCTATATTATCCATGTTTTGTTTAGGAGTAAGGTCGAATTAATGTACGGTATTAACATGTTGCCTGGGGCAGAATATATGTTACGTATAATTTCATTAGTAATATACAAACATATACGAGGTGTATTCAAAAAATAAGGTGACTGTATTTTTAAGAAAAAATATTTATTTATTTATCAATATTTATAATCCTCCCCTAATATAAGTCCGCTTCAAAGTAATCCCCCTCAGATACAGTACACTTATGCCAACGGTTTTTCTAATCCTCAAGCACTTCTCATAAGCACTTTTCGGTATAGCCTTGAGCTCTTCCAGCGATGCAGTCTTTATCTCTTCAATCGTTGCAAATCTTCGTCCTTTCATAGGTCTCTTTAGTTTTGGGAAGAAGAAAAAGTCACATGGGGCCAAATCCGGTGAATATGGTGGCTGAGGCATGATTGTGGTGTTGTTTTTGGCCAAAAAATCTCTCTCTTCTTTTGGTCAAAATTTAGCAATTTCGGAACAAACTTCGTTGACACACGTCTCATGCCCAAAACGTTAGAAAAAAATTCATGGCACGAGCCAAGCGATATACCAACATCCTCAGCAACTTCTCTAATAGTGATTCGACGATTTTCCAAAACAATTTTCTTCACTGCTTGAACTTCCCGGCCATCTTAGAAGAGTTTGTACCACTTGTAAACATTTTTTTTACTCAGAACAGTTTCACCGTATGCCACTGTCAACATTTCAAGTGTTTCGGAGCACTTTATTTTATTTTTTACACAAAATTTGATGCAAATCCTTTGATCCATATTTTTCGATAGCAAGAAATCGCCGAGTACGCAAAACACTTAGAACCTTTACGCCTCTCACAACCAAACAAAAAAATGGATAATCGAAAGTAAGTTGCCCGTGAAATTTGAAAAGTCACCTTACTTTTTGAACACACCTCGTATA
>MU158764.1:13282-30445 GCA_015888305.1 Antheraea pernyi | reverse complement strand
TTAAAAATCAGTGTTCTCATAACTTAAATGTTTCACTTTTTATGTAAGGCTTTGGTTTCAAGTAAATAATATTTTTTTACATAACCTTTATATACTGTTTAATCTTGACCTACTTAGATTTTTTTATTTACTTTGGCTTTTACAGACTAGTAATATGCAAGTTGAAGCAGAGCGTCAAGGAACACAGCCAACTAAATTAGAATCTTTTTTCGCTATTACTAAATCACTTATAATAAGAGCTTTAGTAGTTTATTTCATTACATCTATGTTTCGACAACCATCAGCCCCAAAGACAGATGTAAATAATCCAGTTGGAACACCTCAGGCAGCTGCCATAAACATGTTTGCAAATGGAACTATACTAGACATGTATTGTTATTTGTCAGAAAAAGAAGTTTTTGGTGATTTTGACAAAGCCAATTTGATATGGAAGGAAAGTAATTTGGTATATGGTGATTGGTATGCAGGGCCAAATAAAGACGGCTCTTTTACTTTTGCAACAAATATCACGGCTTCTAATTCACTGAAAAATAATGGATCAATATATCTACATGTATTTGTAGTTCAGTCTGGTAAATCACCAGATCCCAAAAACCAAAATAATTATGGTGGACCCTACTTTTCATATGGGAAGAAAATGTTAAATAAATACAAGAAACTTCGCTACCAAAAAACTCACAATTTGCTAACAGGACAAACTGAAAAATCTGAGGAAGAAATAATAAAAGCAGAAACTTTAAAAGAAGAAATTGTTTCACATTGGCATCCTAACTTGACTATAAATTTAGTCACTGATCAAACTAACTGGTTGCAGGGTAGTGTACCGCCTCCATTAGATGAGTTTATACACTTTTTACCTGATGGGAAACAATACAAACCTGCCGTTTTCCTGAATGACTATTGGAATATGATGCGTGATTATGTTCCTATTAACAAAACTACAACAATTCTTACATTAGAGCTTACCTTTCAACCACTAAGCCTTTTCAAATGGCAGTTATATACAGCGCAAGCAATGAGGGATAAACTAAGCATGTTCTCAGCTTTAGGCGCAGAAGAACAAGATGAAGAGCAAGATACCGTTAAAGAATTATTATTAGAGACATCTCCATATCTGTTAGCTTTAACATTCTCTGTTTCAGTGCTGCACTCAATATTTGAACTATTGGCTTTTAAAAATGATATACAGTTTTGGAATAATAGACAATCACTAGAAGGCTTATCTGTTCGATCAGTGTTTTTCAACGTATTTCAGTCAACTGTGGTTCTTTTATATGTATTAGACAATGAAACCAATGTTATGGTTAGAATTTCTTGCTTCATTGGTTTAATTATTGAAATTTGGAAGATAAACAAAGTTATGGATGTTAAAATAAATCGTGAACAACGAATATTCGGAATTCCCAAACTTACATTCACTGATAAAGGCTCTTATGTTGCATCTAGTACCAGAGAATATGATATGTTGGCTTTCCGATACCTAAGTTGGGCTTGTTTTCCTCTATTACTTGGGTATGGGGTTTACTCGTTGTTATACCAAGAGCATAAGGGATGGTACTCATTTGTTTTAAACATGATGTATGGTTACTTACTGACTTTTGGATTTATAATGATGACACCGCAATTGTTCATTAACTACAAATTAAAGTCTGTTGCCCATCTTCCATGGCGTATGATGACATACAAATTCCTTAATACATTCATAGATGATATATTTGCGTTTGTTATAAAAATGCCAACAATGTACAGGCTGGGATGCTTCAGGGATGGTAAGTTGTTTTTTACAATGTATTGTAAATTTTTAGTTACATAAAACTGTCCTATAACTTGTCTTTTTATTACAGATATAGTATTCTTTATCTTTTTGTACCAACGTTGGATCTACAAAGTGGACCATAAGCGAGTGAATGAATTTGGCTTCTCTGGTGAAATGGAGGATCAGCAAAAACAAGGGAACACTGGTACACTGGCGATTACTGACGCTGCAAAGGAATCTGGTGACAAGAAGAATGATTAAATTCCTTAGTTACTACCTCAGAATTACTATTTATTAATATTACAAGTGAACTATAAATTATCAGTTGATTTTGCAAATATAATCCTTTGTCCAAATCTAATAATGGAAATAATTGTTTTGCTCACAGTAATTTTGAGATAGTCTGACAAACCAGGCTTAGCACATTTTCACCCAAGTACCCTGTATATGTGATTTTAAACCTAAGTTCTATGGAATTATTGCAATCCTAAGACATTATATCTTTATAGTAAATTGTCTAATAATGAATAGGTAACCAAATTGAATGTTGTATATGTGTAATATAGTTAGAATGTTTTAGCATTTAATTTTAGATGTACAGATTTCATCCCTTGATCCTAATAGGTTACTACCAACATTACCAATATATACCAATTAACTGCCTGTCCATTTATATCCCATAGATTTAGTTTAATAATTTGATAACTAGCTAACCTTATTGAATTCACTATTCAATAGTTTACTGAAAACATTCCATCAATGTCTTAATTATGGATAACATATGAGAATTCACTGATTATCCAAGATATTTATGATGTAAGTGGGATAAATTAGTTCCTATAACTGTATAGTGATACTATTAAATGCAATAAAATTAATAGGTTTTCAAGCTTTGGTAGGGAGTTCGATTCAAATTTTATTTATTATCTATCCGAGCTTTCGCTAAGGATTAGTAATGCAAACATTTTATATTGGCAGGGTAATTTTCTGGTGGTCACTTGATAGAACCATTATTCTAAAATTGAAAACGTGGAAATGAGTATAATATTCGCCTATCCTGATAGTTGCAGAGCCAGTTTCCATTGTAGGGTATTTGGAATTGGTGTATTATCATTTTCTTTCATATTATCACCTAAGTTATCTTATCGAAATTAGAATAAAATACAAATGACTTGGTAAGCTTCAATGACAGCAGTATTTATATCCACACGCGATTGTGCTATTTGTTTAGCTATATAACAATTAAGCGTGAACATTAGTTGATAGTGCTGTATAATTATGGAGGTAGGACATCCATGGAACTGCCAAGTGAACTAGACTTCTACAATATATAACATTCAATTAGTAAGGAATAAACTACATGTTTAAAATGGTCTTAAGAAATGCTTTTCATCCTCTTAGTGTCTTTTAATTCTGCAGTTATTTCTAGTGTTTAAGCAGGATCGGGTTTATGTAAATTTTTCTTCGATTCCTTTGTCTTTAGGAATACAAAACATTCATTTTTATGATTGTTGTATGTATTTATTTATGTCGCTTATCTAAAAAAGATAAGTAATTTTTATATCATCTAATAACATACTTAACACAACTTTCCATATCTATGAGTGTCTACACACTCAAAGTTTAAAATATAGTACATTTGTTTTATAAAACATTTTATTTGTAGGAATCATAATTTTTGTGAATTTCACTATTTTTGTGAAAGGATATAATTATCAGATTTTTCATTGATCAGTAACCATTTCCAGCATAATCCCAATTATTGGTTATCATGACCTTGGTCTTTAGTCCGATTTCAAAGTTTGCGTGGCTTAGTTCTTACAGTCCCAAATGTTACAAGAGAATTGTCTTTCAAGGGCAACATATGCTCAATTAAGACAAGCTTACAAATATATTCAGGATGTTCAATGTGCAACAATTTACAGTCATGTATACTCATCATATTCCCATTTCCCGATTTAGCATCCACTGCCTTCCCTATATTAAAATGGTAAAACAGGAAACCTTCAGGTATCATGTTCACGTCACGTTCAATATCTATGAAAACACATATTCCAGTAAGTTCATGACCTTCGTTGGTGATCACTCATAGATCATATGTCATATTTATATAGATGTGACATATTTCCAATGTTTAAAAATGTGTGTGTTATCTGGGATACTCTTGTGAAAACTGGTGTTTGTATTTTATTGTTAGCATATTTTAATTCATATTAAGATATTGTTAGTGATGTTTCATTGTAAGTATTTATTAGACAGTTAATGAATATTGTTGTGATTCTTCTTTGTAGGGTAATAAATTGAAATTTATAATTGTTTGCTATTTCTATATATACTAACTAATAATTTATAACTCGAATGCTATCAATTTGGAATTTATTATAAAATGAAGTCTGCTTAGTGGCAGTCAAATTTATGTTTTATAAGTATTGCAAAAGTGTATGTATTCTTTTTATAAATCCTTAATATTGAAGTAATTAATTTTTATTGTGCATTTTAATAATAATATAGTTTATCATAGTCAGTTTATTGTGATTAGACTTTCCTCTGTATATGAATTGATACTTCACAAGATCATTTTGCTAAAAATTGAGTGTTCGAATCGAATGGTATTGTGTATAATATATGAGTTTCAAAAGACGTTTTAAAATGAGCTAAATCCAATTTTAGCCGTTTCTACTATTTTATATTATTTTTCAAGATCTTCAGATTTTATACATGTAGAATATGAAGGTCATAATTTTTTTTACTAAAAAACCTTTTATGGTCAGCAAAATTTAACTTCGTTCTGTGTATAAAAACTGGAAATAAAAAAAAAATGTTTATTAATGATTAAAATGGATTTAACTAATTTTGAAATGTAAGGACACATATGTAGAAGAGTCTAGTAAAGAAAATGGTACTTACGTGTTAACGCCATCGCGCTCGCCCACCGCTGCCGTATCCGGCTCGCGCTGTCTTTGTTTCGCAAGTCTATTTTTTTTTATCGTGGAGAAACCTCTATCATAGACTGTCAGGGTCCTGAACCGAGTCTACTAAAAAACTCCACCACGTGGGCCTGCTATAGTGCAGGGCGACGGACGTGCCCGCGTCACGTTGCCCACAGACCCTTTACGGCGGCATTAGATCGTCTCCGACCCGTCGTCGCCGTGTTCGTCGGCCGCGGGAGATGAGCCTGGTGGTCTGCTCCCTCTCCCTCTCCGCCGCCTCCTTAGAGAGTATAACTGCCTCGCAGTATGAAGCGACGGAGTTCCACCCGGTCTCGATCTCAACCATCTTACAGACAACAGTCGAGAGAAAGAGATACGGGCCTATGGCCGCAACGAGCTCGTGGCGTGGCACGTCTCAGGCGGGACAAACTGCTAATGTGTGCTGCGCGTTGTCCGTCGCGCAGCCACAATGATGACACCCTGCCGCTGGCTCCCGAGCTATACGACATAGGTAGCTCCCGAAGCAACCGTCCCCCGAGAGCGCCTATGTCAGCCGGAAGCTTAGGGTGATACTCCGCCTGGTCTCAAGTCGTCGGTGCCATTCGTCGACCACTAGGACCTGGTAGAGCTGTGACCTCAGCGCCTCGATTTCCCGGGGCGCCAATCGACGTCCTCGCTCCAGCGACCCGATCCTAACCCTACCCTACCTGTCTCTAGCCCTACCTCCCGTGGGGGAGGGTGGGTTATGTCCGACTCGCACGGACTAGATCCCCAGTGTACCGACAGACCGTTATTGTTGAAACCGACTTGATGATTTTTAAGCTATAACAAAACAGTTTCGCTTTCTTTTTGACTGGAGGTTAGGCTTGCGGAACAAAGACAGTGCGAGCCGGCCGCAGCAGCGGTCGGCCAGCAC
The DNA here is from genome assembly GCA_015888305.1 of Antheraea pernyi. Lineage (NCBI taxonomy): Eukaryota > Metazoa > Arthropoda > Insecta > Lepidoptera > Saturniidae > Antheraea > Antheraea pernyi. Next base: position 24,843 of record MU158764.1, on the reverse strand, counting down.
GGTGGCATTAAATACGTAAAGTACCAAGAAAATTAATGATATTCAGCTTTATGCGCTTGAATGCTATTAATTATAATATAGTAATCACCTCTACCAAATTTTGTAATGGACATGTCATATTCATCATCAGTCATAGTCATATAATTCTGAAAGTCATACAACTTTCGAAACAGTATAAAATTTACATTTAATTACATTTTCTTCCCCTTTAAGAGAAGGGTTCTGCCAAAATGCTGTCACAAATGCCATTGTTTTGATAGCTGAAAATTAATGATAGATATTTAATTAATACCCCTAATGATGAACAACTATTTTCTCGAGTGGCGCATAATTAATTAAACCGGTTATGTTTAATTAATCATATTGCAATGTGTTTTATATTTTATTACAGTCTCAATAATTCTAAATTACTGTATAAACTATTTTCCTTTTAATATAATTACTATTACTATATACACATTATTGTATGAGACATATTTTTAATCATTGAATTATATAATAGTTAGTATAATAATTATTTTAGTCCATTAGAACAGGGGCTAATTCCATTTATTTGAGATTCTAAAACCACAAACTTGTGTAATGAATATCTTTTTGGTAATCAATGGCAGATACTATTAAATCGCAATATATGTAACTATGTAAACAAATTAAACTGTCATACCATCAAACATGCTTATGAGACTGGACGTTACTTACATGGCGAATGCTTTTTTGACATTATTTCGTATTTGGTCTTGATCATATTTTTTTATGCGCAAACGCACGATTATATTTTATAATCGGGAGCTGTTGTAATGAAGTTATTTAATTTCTTGATATATACACCAGGAATTATTTAAATTATAATATTATTTGATTGAAGAAGGCGTTACTTTGCGGAAATCCATCATTAATATTATAGTTGCACTTTGCACTTCCGCCTGGAATTGATTGAATACTACTACGTTTAATTGCAACAAAAAAAGAATCAATTAATCAATATATAATTTATACACGTATATATTAGTTATACAATATATTATATATATAGCGGCCACTATAATATTATTAATACTTCAATATCAATTGATAATCAGTAATATGAACTCCGGTGTTTTACAAGTCTTGTGCATATATTATATTAACTTTTAATCATTTGTTTTCTTTATTTTTTAAGGCACAGTTAATACAAGCTTTTAGCACAATTATTGTATTTGAAACTTCAAATTTAATTTATATCCCTGTGTATACTGGGTATTAACAGTATTTATTATAGTTCAATATTATGTATGTAGTACAACTTGAATTTCTTGATTATTGTTATTATGAATAATTGATTAAATTATAAGTGTATTTATTTGTTTTTATATTCATTTTCAGTTATACATTCCCTTATTGTGTGCATTAGAAAAACAAGAGTTGATGTATGGTATAGTTTAACGCTTTTCTTTATTTGTATGATACAATGTTTATCCGAGTGATTTTATCTTTATCATAGACGCTGACACACTTTCTATTTGCATATCCACTTGGTACAATTACCGGCTGAAGTAAGTTTTATAAAAAAATCGCAATGCAATGGTTGTATATAGCAACTATTATACGTAATTTCTAGAAAGAACTTTAATCCTTATTTTTATAAATCCTATCTATTATAATATTATAAGTTTTTATATCATAGCAGGCAAACAAACAGGCGGTTAAGTGATCACCGCCGTCCATAGACACTAGCAAGACCAGGGGAGTTGCAAGTGCGATGCCAGCCGGTGTTTGGGGGGAAGGGAAGGGGTAGGTGGACCTCCTGCGTTCTCACTGACCGAACGAAACCCAAAAATGCAAGAACTGTTACTTCGAGTTGGTTTTCTGAGAGGATGGTAGTACGACTGGCGAGTCGACACATTCATGCTGAAATCAGTAATAGCTTTAGCGTGGCTCTACCACCTACAGAAAATTTAGGTTTGTGTTACGCTTTGACATCTTAACTATTCAACCGATGATCATGAACATTTGCATACACCCACCCCTTTTCGTGCATTGATATATAAAAAAGGGTTTTTATATATCAATGCCTTCGTGTCTATTAACTTCGATTTAAGATATAATAACAATAGGTATAACTTTCCAATAAATAAGGATACATTGATTAAATATCGGTACTCGATCTTATCACTTAAGTCATAAAACGAGACTTTCTCCAAATAACAAGAAAACCTCAGCGATATGATTTTTTCTAGGTTTTAGAAGAGTCCAAAATCACACGTACACAGAGTTGATTTATGTGTTGCCAGAATAAAGGAAAAATGTTGCAGTTTAGAAACTATTCTTATTTTAACACATTAGTCAACTTATTATGAACAGAAAATGAAAGAGTGTACCAACAAACAAAAAATATCGATAATCGAAAGTACGTTGCCCGCGAAATTTTAAGTCACCTTACTTTTTGAACACACCTCGTATATCCAAATATTATTTTTGGAACTTCCAAGATTTTTGATACCATATATAGTTATTTTAATTAATTACTCAGTAAAACCTTTGATCTAATAATTTATGTGTTAGAAAAACTACGCCGCGCAAATCATAAACGCAGTAAAGAACGTTAACGGTTTCAATTCCTATGATCCATAAGAAAGGCACAGAATAACTTCGCTATAATTATTATATAGTAGAGAAATATAAAAGTAGCGTATTTGATGCGACGACAGCTTCGTTGGTGCGGTCATGTATCACGCATGGCGGAACAGCGACTTGCGAAGCGCATCTTTTATTCTAAACTCGAAGACGGCAAGCGTAAGCAGGGCGGTCAACTACTCAGATACAAAGATGTGCTTAAGCGTCACATGAAAAAGTATAACATAGACCCTTCACACTGGGAGGTTCTAGCAACTAAACGTCCAGAATGGAGAGCTCATGTGGCAACTAGAGTCCAGACTTACGAAGAACATCGATGTGCTGCACTTGATATTAGACGTGATGAATTCAAAGCCCGACCACCAGCGGTAATCAATTATACCTACGAGAATGGTATTCTCGCTTGTGTACAATGTACACGCACCTTCCGTAAGAAAATCGGCTATATTAGCCATATGAAAGCACACGAGCGCCGGAGTTGAAGCAGTCGCTGTGGCCGAAAACGGCTAGGAGCATACATAGTAGAGAAAATTAATCACTAAAATACAGAGTTTGTGTTACGAAAATTTATTTCATATTTTACAAGTCTTATAATTCAATTATATGCGTTCATTTTGCCGTGTTAATCATGCGAGGGGGCATCCGGGGGCCCAGTGACCTCGTGCGCCGCATCTGAAACATCTACCGTAACCACCGTAGTAGACACCTGGTCGCCCGTCGACGTACTCGTTTCGCCTGACATTGCTAGCGTTCTCCTCCGTGTTACCTACAAACCGTATTAATATCATAAATGAGAAAGTAAATTTGTTTCTTTGTTACGTTTTCACTCCTTAACTAAATCGACATTGGGTACCATTCATGCAGAAAAAGTGCACAATTTCAGAGGGATGGATAAAATTAAGGAGCGTAAAAAAAAAGATTTAGGACAAAAAAATCTCATCCCATTAGGAAATGTATGAGTAATGTGTTTGGTGCCTCTATTAGAACTAGAGATCACCTAGTGGTCGAAATACGACCATAATTCATTTTTACATTCAATAAGACCAAAGAGAATAATAATTACTTCAGTTGTTTCATAAATTTACTAAAGATAAACTAGGTACTTATGAATATATATCGTGAATTTACATATTATATTATTATTAAATTAACCTACAATTTGACTAGTTCATTTCAAAGGGCATGCAAGGTATGGAACGTAAGTCATGTTAAAAATATTGAATGTAGGATGAATGAAAAAATGTAATTGAAACGTAAGAGTAAAATGAAAGGATGTCGAAACGTCTGTTTCATTTACATTTTTGTATATGCTGTGTGTCATTCAAGCAGTAGTGTGTGTAATGTAGATTTTTATTAATTTAACGTGTTTGAATGCATTTTATATTTAAAAAATAGCTTTGTGCACTTCTCCTCCATATTAACTTTAACGTATTAATATATAGATTCCTGTCGTACCTAGAAATATCGAATGTCTCGATCTCAAATTTTCACTCACGTAGATAGTATATATATGAATTGATTTTTAGTTTTCTTCTGCTTTTGCTTGGAATGGCATCGCAGTAGAATTTGCCAGTGTCAATGTTCTTTTCTCATTAAATATTTTTAAATCTTTCTTATTTACTTATATTAAACATAGTCAAGTCCCAGCACAATAAAGACTGCGATTACCAAGGTACCCTAGTTAAACTCTGTTGATAACAAACGTGTGACAAGTGAAACATATGTGACATGTTAGAAGTCGTGGTGGCCTAGAAGAGGTTTGACCGGTGGAATATTATTTCGATGTCCCGGCATGTACCAACGAATTTTTCGGAATTCACGTACATTCACTAATTTAAATTGGTAACACTACTGGCTGACGGTGAAGGATAACATCGTGAGGAAACCTGAACCTGAGAAATGTTCTTGTAGTACTACTGTATGTGGGAAAAATATAGAACTGTGGTTTTCTCAGAGTTTGAAATCGCCAATAACGACGTATTGCTGGCGTGGTGATTACGGCCCACATCTTCCTTCAGGAAGAGGCCTATGGCTCTGCAGTGTGTCTCTTACAGGCTGATGATGACGTGACAACATGAATTTCGTACTCTTATTTTAAATTTAATATCTTCTTTATTGTATTTCTGCTTATAACTAGTTAATTTAGATAATATAGGAACTGTATGAAATCATAGAAGTGGTCACCTGAAATGGTAGAATTATCTGCATCGGTTCCAAAGTCGTCCTCGTCGTAATCGGTATCATAGTCAGATCCACTATTGGTATAGGATGAGTCGTAATGTCGTGACCATTCTCTGTATGTACGGAACTCGAAGCTGTAAGTGTTAACAGGCACAGATTAACATTATTACGATTTGGATCTTTACTTATAAACTGCTAGATAATATACTGAACGATATTGTCTATAATTCTGTTTAGAAATTCAAATTAAATTTAGTTTTATAAAAAAATAACTCCATATTGTTGTATAAAATTGAGAAAATTATAACAAACAATAAATACAACAACATTAGTACAATCAGGTACCGTAAATTTAGTCCCTTCCGTTTTGGAAATTTTCTTTTCAACAATGAGACCGGAGACTAAATCTTTTTTTTTTTAATATCATAGGTGGCAAACGAGCAGGTGGGTCACCTTATGTTAAGTGATCACCACCGTCCATGGACATTAAGAACACCAGAGGAGTTGCTAGTACATTGCCACCCTTTGGGGGAAGGGTTAGGGGAGGGAGAGGAGAGGGGAGGGGAGGTGGGCCTCCGGCGCTCTCACTGACCGAACGAGACGCAACAATTTACAATACATCCATGTGATAAAATGATATTGATTAAATTGTGAAATTGAAGAGATGCAGATGCAAAGTGGATATCGCAAGAACTCGCTTTAGAATAAGAAAAACATCGTTTTGAAGTTTGTTGTTTTTGATTTTTTTCTAGATAGTAAAATTTTTATTCAGTATTGTACAATTATTGTAGATTGAAGACGTAAGAATCATGAAATATAGCGAATAGAAATATGGTATAGTATGGAAAATTAAAATTCCAAATACTTCTTATTGATAACCCTAAGGCTCAAGGGAGTGAATAGTGATTTGTATCAAATTGCGATCACCCCTCACTCCCTTTATAATGTCAATTCCAAATGATCTCTGCGCGAACAAGTGTGAAAAAAAACACTAATCTCGTCAACAGCTACTAAATAAATACAAAAAAAAGAAGATCGATTGACAAACATACAAGAAAAGGAACTGAACTGTCTTATGCCATTCTATTACCGGAATGTGAGACAAGTGAGAGGTTGATGAAACCAATAATTCCATTTTCAAATCTCGTAAATCGTTTTAAAATATTCTTAATGTAAGTATTGAAATTTTTGTGCGCCAATGAACAATATTTCATCATAATATGCAGATAACTCACAATATAAGAAGTAACTTGGACTATTTTATTTTGTTAGCCAAGACTTCGTCTGCAGTGATATCTCCAAATCATTTGGACCGATTTACACGACATTTTTACAGGCAGATAACTAATGAGATATTTTATTTTAAACTAGCGGGTTCGGCAGACGTTGTCCTGCCCTGATAATTAAAAAACCTTAACAAATTATACATAAACCTTCCCCATGAATCATTCCATCTACTGGTGAAAACGGTATGAAAATCCGTTCTGTAGTTTTTGAGTTTATCGCGAACAGATAAACAGACAGACCAGAGGACTTTGTTTTACAATATGTAGTGATGAAATGCATTCGTCCGTGTGAAATTGATTAAAAATATGTGGTTTACTGTGAGCAACCGCATGAGATGAGCGCTGTACTGGACTCCAAGAATAAATATACATAATTGAAAGTCATATATTTTTATGTAATTTTAATTATATTATGTTTTTGGTCAATTTAGCGGCCATTTTGTTTTATTTACCGCGTTTGCTTCTACATAACCCAGTGATTATAACTTATAAGAATAACTTAAGTATATCGACAATACTAATAATAAATATTATATTTATATAATAAAAGATTTAAGATATATTGTTCGATAATGTATAGCTTATAATTTGCATTACTTTCTTATATAGTGTTAGTGAGCACTGAGTATTTGGTATATAGTAGGTTAAAGTACCAGGTATGTTGCTTATGATAAATCCCATCCCATTCGATAAACGATTAGTATTCACATATCTAATGTACACGTTACATGTTACAGTAGATGGCGTGCGTATCGTAGTTACAAATGTTTTTGAAAAACCATTTCTATAATATATACACCTACTCACAAATTTATATTTGTTTAATACATTTTAAAAAAGCGCGTGCGGATCCGCGGTCAACAGCTAGTATAATTAATATAATTTCGTCATATATTTCTCTTAAATTAACTTGTACTAAAATATACAATTTATAACATCGTGTTATTTTCAAGATATTAAATTATTTTAAAGGCTGAAGTAAAATGAACTGTGAACTCAAAAATGTTTGGCTAAAATTTTATTCAATATACACTTCTATTTCACATATTTCTCCATAAATTTCTTATGAAATTCTGATCTTAATGAATCATTAATAAATGTGTTAGCCTTTTTCTCGGGCTCCGACCGCGCACAATTTTTGAAAACAACATCATCATCCCATCGTCTTTTTACCTGTAAATAACAAAACCATTCTTTTAAATGAAATAGCATTTTTCCTACTCATAAATTAAGTTTAGTAAACAATAACACGTTGTTACCTTCAATTCATTTTTTTGGGTGGCTGATGAATAGTTCAATAATGGATTTCCTGATAATATATTTTCCATGCGAATTCTTTCCTCTTCTTGTTTTTTTTCTGCATCCTGAAAGTAGGAACTCATTTATAATAATATTATTAGAGCTATATACCTAACTTGATTGGTGTACTAACTGGTACTCGGAACTTCGTCTGTGTCGTCTATTACCTTAACAACATATTTTATAGATCTCTGAACGCAATGTAAGCCCTAGTGAAAATCGTAGTTTCTTAAAACTTTATATGAAATGAAGTTATCATGATAATTCGGTTTTTAGATAAAGACCAAAATATTAAGAACAAAAACATTTGATAGAAATCTATTCAGTACTTTTTGTTTGATGCACATATAACCTCTAACATTTTATTTACATATACTTATAAGATTTAGAAGATGTTTCTTATACTTAAGCATAGGTTCATATATGGTTCCAAAATACGACGCGTTATGGAAGGGATATGGATGTCCGAAGGCATTTCCACTTAAGACTCTAATTTTTTTTCTTGAACTGACTACGCTATTGTCCTGGCAAGGTCTTTACAGCTTCACCGTACTACGAGACTTTATCTCTTCAAAAACTTTATTTTATATAACGTCTGCCATACAGATTTTCCCCTTCCCTTATGAATAGTGATACTAACATGAAACTACACCAATTCGCGTTATACTTTTTTTTAATATGCTTATATAGCACCTATTCTACATTAAAGTTATGTGTGACAAAAACTGGAAGTGCTAAAACTATCCTATGTATTCATTAAAAATTCTATGATTACCTTGTAAACAGTACAAGTAAAACAGTAGTACACACTAAAAAGAGCTGCGAACTACATACATTATTTTTATTTGATCTTCCAGAAAATCTTAGAAGTCTTATTTTGCTTATTAATTAAACCAGTAAACAATTTCACAGGTTGAATTCTAGTCATGTTTATATTCATACTGCTATCCAGATCTAATTCATAGTTGTTAATAAGAGTTACTTAACTGTAATGATACTTAATCCTAATAATACATAATCTGAATTAAACCCAATAATTATTTGCAAAGTATTTTTAAAAACAAAGGTTTTAAATAAATATTACGTAATGCGGATTTTTTTACATCAATTTTGCTTTTTTAATTCTGTCTTTTTTTTTTATGTTATTTTGATGGTGGTAGAGCCACACTGAAACTATTACTGGTTTCAGCATGAATGGGTCGGTTCGCCCGGGGTAGTACCACCCTCTCACAGAAAACCGACGTGAAGTAACAGTGCTTGCATTGTTGCGTTTCGTTCGGTCAGTGAGAGCGCCGGAGGCCCACCTCCCCTCCCCTCTCTTCTCCCCTGTCCCTCTCCCTCCCCTAACCCTTCTCCCCAAGGGTGGCAACGCACTTGCGACTCCTCTGGTGTTGTTAGTGTCCATGGACGGTGGTGATCACTTAACATCAGGTGACCCACCTGTTCGTTTGCCACCTATGACATAAAAAAATAAATAAAAAATAAACGCGCTAATCTCAGGAGCTACTGATCTGATTAAAAAAAATCTTTCAGTGATAGCTCATTTATCGAGGAAGGCTTTGTATTATCACGTTAAGACCAATAGGAGCGGAGCAACAATTAATTTTGAATGAATGTTTCAAAATCGTGGTTTCGTTTCCTTTTGAGAGCTTCCGTTGCATGTTAACGTTAACTCAAAATAACTATTCCACGCGGACGAAGTCGCGAGGAGAAGCTAGTCAAAGATAAACAGATATCTGTACGTTAAAGATATAATCAATTTACAACGTGAAATTAACCCGTGTTTTCTGAAATTTATAAGCGAATTTGTAATTTAAAATTCACGTGTTTTATGAATAATATTCAACGTGGTACAGTTGCAAAGTTTGCCAACCTTCGAATTTAATAGTGAGCAAATTCGACACGCGTACCTTCTGCCTACATATTTGTTTAGTATACACGTAATCTAAGTTACATGAAAATGTTTGCTTATGCAATGAGCTTAGCAATATGAAAATAAACCAGAGGTGAATTTTGAAGGGTAACGTGATCAGATCAGATACACATAGGGGCGGGATAACGGGATCATATTAAAAGTTTGACTTCAGTGTGAACGAGGTGATTTTTTAAATTAACTAAACTATGCCTGCGTCTTCGGCTGCTTGGAACTTTATATAAAATTATTAATAATGTCACCTGAATGTGCGTAAAACAACAAAATAGAAAAAAAATAGTAGTCACATTATTAGGAGCACTAGATCAATAGAAAAATCACGAGGCCGATGGTTATTTTTATAAAATAGTACATAAGTGGCGGGGCTCGAAATATAGAAGAAATTAGAATTTATAAAGGAAAAACCAAATACTTTATAAAATAACCGTTTACGATACTTTGGATGCTACCAAAGATATAAAGAAACGGCTCAACGTCAGAAAGGAGTGGGCGCTATCTCAGAGAAAACGCGATTACCATCATTCAGGTACAAATTCAGCTACTAAGAACGCAACAAGCACACGCCTAAGTGTATCCAAGTTAAAAATGATTTTAAATTATTAATGCACCATCCGTTCACGTCGGCAGATGACATTTTAAATATTTAATGCGTCAGAGTATTTTGCGACGACTCAAGACGTAGGCGTTAACGATTATACGAAATGGCTTTTACCGTAACTTTTATATACATTTTTTAGTAGCGTAGAGTTCCATGTCCTTGTTAGTAAATAGCTTTTACACGTGACTTTTCTCGCTTTAATGTACTTTTTGATCTTATCTTAAACAGCCCTTTTAAAACATTACCATTTTAAGGAAAAACCTATTTATACAGATCGACTGTTGACGGTCAGATCTCAGTTAATTAGCAGTATAGAGACGCCATCTTTTTGATGTCTTGCACGTCAATGTCAATAAAAATGAAAACGTGACGTGGTACTTCATTTATTCGAATAATCAAGACGCACACAAATCGGAATTAATCACCAGCTCCATCATCTCCAACAAATTCGCAGAAGCTCAACGACAAGCCCGGTGGAAGATTTTGAGGTATATGACTTATATCTGTACTGTTGATAGCTGGGCCTGAACGTAAGCTTTAATGGCTCTCGTAAGATTCTATGGGATCTTCCAGAATAGCAGAAAGCCACCACGTGCAGTTTCGGCTGTGCGTAAGCTACACCTTTAAAAAAAGTACTTCCGCATTAATACTTTCAGTTAGGACGGTTTAATAATGTATTTTATACCACTTTTGGCGAAGTCAGTCCCACCCAATCATAAGTATGGAACAATCTAAATAAACGATGCCCTTAGGGACGCCAACGAACATTGCTTTGGCATTATTTACACGTATCGTGGAAATAAGTTTTGTACATTGTATGGCATTTTCACCTCTCCCTATAGGGCCACTACAAGTCTGATTTGAAAAATTTATTTCTGCGTTGCTAGCCCGTTTATTAAGAAAGGTTCCAAGCCGAATAAATCCACACTACAGGGGTAAGGAGTAGGCCAATAATAATAAATATCAATCACTTTCGTAAGCTGCCATAGAGGTAGCGATCTGAGGTCGATTAATCGAATAATTGATTTTTAGACATCGATAAATCAACTATTTTAATCGCTATTAAATATTGAATCAATGCAGTGAATCAATTTCTGACACTATTATATCGTAATTTGATTTTTTCTATCTAGATAAAAATAAACCCATACAGTAATTTATATTTTTATGAAATAAAGCTCATATATTTAAAAAATTAAGAGATCGATCACTAGACTTTAATTTTTTTAATTAATCGATTTCACAGCCCACAATTTGGGTGGATTTAAAAATCGTTTTTTTTTTTTTTGCGAAGAATCATTGTCCCTTAGCTGCAAGTATGTACGCGTGTCGTTTGATTTGAGAGTGTATAATTCAAATGGTTTTGAGATATTTAACACAGTCATGAGTTTTTGACGGGATTTTGGTGTGTCATGTAGTGGATTTTATATTTTATTCATAATATTTTGTTACTTGGCTATATATTTTATAAAACTACTGTTGTTTTACGTAATACAGATCGGTTATTGTGTATAATTGAAGAGATTGGAAAATAATACCACGGAACATGAATTCTGAGATGCCACAAAAACTCCCTGAAAAGTTATAACAAGAGAGCCACCATCTTGTTGGAACATTGAAATAATCACACGACTCTTATTTTGTAAAATTT
>MU158763.1:1324860-1335732 GCA_015888305.1 Antheraea pernyi | reverse complement strand
CAGGTCTCAACGTTTATAGTACTGTATTGCAGCCAATGGAGCCCACTTCGAATAAGCTTTTTATATTTTTAATTGTTTTATATTTATGTATTAAACTAATAAACTGTAAGTTATAAATGTTATGCGCAATAAAAACTTTTTTTCTTTGTTTCAGTGTATATGGCAAGACTATGAAGGTATATGTGAATAATATATACATGTATATACATATATTAATTTTCTATAAATATTTAAATTTATTATGGGTTTTACTATCTATGGGCTATCTTTACTAACTTATAATCTACCTTTCAACTACCGTTCGCCACGCCCGGTCACACTTTTCGTAACGCATTCGTCATGCATTCACCAGCTTACTCCTCAAGCGTGCGTAAAGAAGTTTAACTTAAATATATAAACCTGAAGTCGTGCTTCGATGTTGCGACGTTCGTTGCCCTCCATGCGCTGTAGTTCCGCGACCGAGAGGGGAGCGAGACTCGCGGGACGCGGCGGCGGAGGGGGAGGGACGCCCCACGCCATCATCGCTGTAACACATTCAACTCCCATCCAGTACATTGTAATGACACTCGTCGATCATTGATATCCTAACTAATATTATAGATACGAATCTGTGTTTTTTTGTTTGTTACGCTTCCACGCCTTAACTATTGAACCGATCATCATGAAAATTTGCTTAGACGTTGTCAGAGGTACAGAAAAAGACAGATCAACGCGAGCAAAATCTAGTATATTATATAGCATCATCACCAATTATTTAATTGCAATGGCCACATACAAAAAAACTATTTCTTTCGCACACAAACAATCTTATGAGTATGAAAAAATATGATTATTGTTTGTTGTTTGCAAAATGTTATTTACATTTTAATGTAGTCAGTTTTCGGTTACGAAATTTACACATTATTTATATTCTAATATTATATTATATTCGACCAATCACAGTAGCTCATTCGTTTCCATTTTTATCTATAATCGTTATTTTTGGTATTTCGAATAACGACTAAAATTATTTCTGTAATTCACTTTGTAATAAACTAGAGGGCCGAGCAAACGTTGTCCCGCCCTGGTTACAAAAAAAAACCTTGACAAATGATATACCAAAACCTTCCTCATGAATCTCTGTATCTACTGGTAAACCCTTCTATCAACAATAACTAGATATCGAGTCGGCGCGAAAAATACGTCTAGGTAAATAACAGCTCACTTGGAACGTGAGCTTTTATTTTGTTTGAAACACAGCCAATGTAAGCACGTTTCACAATGCTCTTTAAATTTTGCAATTTGAATACACAGTGTATTCAAAAGATGCAAAAATAATACCCGAAAAAGCAATTTAACGGCCGGAGTATCTTACTTTCCCTAAATACATGTTGAATAAGTTATATTTTAAGCTTTAAACTAACAAATAATATTACATTTTGAACAAAATTACCGATTTCAAGCCTGTGGTACAAATGTTTGGTCAAGGCTCACTAACCACGCACAAACACGCAGAATAACGGGGAAAAAGTACTTTATTCAGTGCGTATTAAGGTTGAACACACACTTAATGTTGTTTATGTTGTCTTTTCATTAGTAAGTGACGGCAGTAATTTATTGCTTTGCTCGTTTTATCGAAAGTATTAGATAATATTTTGAACATTCGTGACTTTATTACTAGGTGCCATGGTTGTAATTAGGTTGAACTTAAAACTGTTTTAAAACTTTTCTTTTCTCCGTTTCTTAGTAAACAAATAACTACACATAAGTATATATTTACGCAGACAGGATTTAGCTTCTATTTTGTACGTGACCCTTTATCTAGTTATTGTTGATCGAAGTGTAAACCGCATGAAAATCCGCTCAATAGTTTTGAATTTATCGCGAACAGCTAGACGCGGCGGAGGACGTTGTTTTATAATAATATGTAGTGACTGTATGTTTTTGTATTATTTGATGTGTACTTAGAATAATTGTTTTGTATAAGTAATTTTTTATGTAAAATGCATAATTAAGAATGAAATTTATAAAGAAAAATGACATATTGTAGAACTAAATATGTAGTAGTATATAGTATTACGAAAATTGTCATAAATTAATGATATTTTGTGTGAAATATGTACAGAAATAAGTACAATATAAACAAGGCCATAAAGCATCTAAATGACAATTTTAAGCTCGAAAAACTCATGTAAAATCGTATGTTATTTGACCATATCTTTGCGAATATTAATTATATAATATATGTAAAACATGTTTTGTATAGATGAAACAATGACAAATCGAATGATATTATATAATAGCATTTATAGAAGTTTCTTACGTGGCGGCGGTGGCATATTGGGGAATGGCGGTGGTGCTGGAATCGGCTGGGTAGGGCCGGGGGCCGGTGCCGGGGGGACGTGCGGGGCGCGGGGCCCGGCGGGTGCCGGTGCGGGTGGGCCGGGGGTCTCCGGCGCCGGAGCACGTAGCACGTTGAGACGGCAAGTCGGACACGTCTGCTGTCGTTGGAACCACAAACGCAGGCACGCTGCGTGAAATATATGATTACACGGTAACTTCTTGGCACCTGCAACATACAAACAATAATGTATTATTAATTGCTAGCTTTTACACGCCTCTTCGCTTGTCATTATTGTCATCACAGGCAGGCACGTATACAGAAGGATTGGGTTGGGAGTTGGGATTTATCCCGAGTTTCTTGCCGGTTGTTCTCGATGACTGGGTTGTTTTCCGAACCTGTGGTAGTTTTGACGTTCATAAGCGCCTTATTAGGGCCTAAACTGAATAAAGTATTTTTGATTTGACTTGATATGAAAGAAGTATACTTTTAATAATATAAATGTATGATCTCACATTTCAGAATGAGATAAATCCAATTTTAATCATTCATATAACGTTTGATTTTTTTTTACATTTTCCAGTTTTTATACGCCGAGAACGAAGTTCAAATTTTGTCATTAGTAATGTTTTTTTTAACCTCATATTTTATTTGTACAAAATATGAAGATCATGAAAAAGACTGCAAAATATTAGAAACATGTATCACCATGTAGCTCAATATTTAGAAATATGTGTATAATAAATAACATTAGAAAAATATATTGATTCCGGTAGATTTAATATCATTATTTTTATATCTTGGTGAGAATTTAAATTGATGACAGGCGAACATTTGACATTGCATAAAAAAAGGGTATGTGTACTTATGTACACGCGTTAGAAGTTATACTTCTATGGCGTAACAAGGTAAAAAATCTTTTCAAAAATTTTATCTTTTGCCTTATTCTATACGTTTGTAGAAAAAACGACACTAACAATAGAAAAAGTTGACTATAGCGAACTTCAGGGTGCCGGTTTTTCGTGACGGTGTGCGCGCGCATCGTAAAAATGTACTCTCATCATTTATCCCTAACGCGCCAAAAGAAGTATAATTTCAATAATATTGTTATCTTTAAAATGAGATAAAATGGAAATTTCTTGGTCTTTCTCGAAAAAAGTTTACAAAGCTCTAAAACAATTTATACCGCAAAATGAAATCATAAAAAGCAAAGCCATGTATATGATAAAATTCATTAACTTTGACGCATAATACAGATGTAAATGATCGATAAATCTTGTATACAACAACAATTGCGTCAATGTCGAAGTTTCACTGCAGTTGTGACCTTGGCCGTTTATCTGCTTGTATGCATTTCGTAAGAATTTCAAACGTGATTCGAGGTTCATTGAAGAATTATAGGTACATTGAATATCACTTACAACATACGCAAACATTTATGAATAAGTGTGAAAATTAGTAAAGTATTAAAAAAGTTTTTTATGTCCATCTATATCTTATCTATTACATATAAAAAAAAATGGGATCGGTGCAACAATGAAGATTGTTTCAAAATGTTTTTTTTTTTCTTTTAAGAGCTTCCGTTGCATGTTAGCGTAGCCCAAAGCAACTATTTACGCGGATGAAGGTAATTAGACATATACGAACCGCTATGCATCTCTTCGCGACAAATAATACACTCGTTGTCAGCGGCGGCGAGCTCTGCCTGTGTCGCGTCCGGGTATAGCGTGTTCATATTACGTATGGCACGACGTGACAACACTACATCATTGTAAGCCTTCTTGAAACTCCTGCAAATATAGAAATACTGTTTATATTGATGATGTGATGATAAACTAGCTATTGATCGTGGCTACGCTCGTATTAGTTTAAACTTGACTGTATTGTTTTCCTGTATAACAAGTACCATATACACTTCAGCCGGTTCAGTACTTAAAGCATGAGAGCATAACAAACAAACTCACTTACGCATTTATATTAGTATAGATTGTATGTGCACACAGTTTTTAACGTACATAACGTCCACACAGACAAAAATCATACTTCATTGTCTGACCAAATAATAAAACCTTGACAAATTATTTACGACAAGGAATGTATGCCTGTAGTACATTAAATGTAAATGCGTTAATTACCTAGATAAATGTAAAATTAATCTTTTTAAATGTAAAATGTGTAAATGTAATTATTTACCACTAAACAGACTATTTAAGTAATTATATTATCAACAGGAAAGTTAGTTTGTTTGTCATAATTTAACGTCTTAATAATAGGCCGAAATAAAAATAGGTCATCAACATGAGTTGATGAACATGAGTGAAACCATAGGCAAAAAGTAGTTATAGATAGATATTGAAAATCTTGTCTATCTATAACTAAAACAATATCTGTAGTCTGTATTGTCAATAAAGGCTTTCAGACTAAGTAGGTAATACTATGTATTTCTAAGCCAATAATTACATACTTCATTCTATTAAAACATACGCTTATATATGTCACTAATCTAGTAAGATTCTAAACATTTAGGTACAATATAAATATTGTAAATAATTACATCAATTAACATTAACTTACCTCATTGTTTCATACATGGGACGGAAAGCAAACAGTGGCAGAGTGTATATTCTAACCATAACTGCTACAAAACCAATATAGAGCAGCACTTTAAGAAAATTGATAGCAAGTTCAGTGTACAGTAAAACCGCTGCTTTGCTTTCCCAAGGAGCTTCCCAACGTGAATCAATTGCATGAAGAACATACTGTAACATTATGAAACTATTATTAACTTATATTATAGTTGGCATCATTTAAACAGATGATCTCAAATGATTTGACAAATATATATATATATATATCGACTACAACTACTCTAAAGTATCCACTTATTAAAAACCCTGTCTGGATACTCTTCAGATACATTTTTCAAATTTGAAAAACGTAATTAGTTGGAAACCCTAAGGGTTCGTACCCAAACCACGTAACCCATATTTGACAACTTTTTAACCCCCTGCCTCCCCTCAGTGACCATCCGTGGTATATGAGGTGACCCCTCCCTCCCCCTCCAGTTTTCACATGGTAATTTACAATTAATCATTTTTTGCAAATAGAAGGTTGAAAATATATATATGTGACTCATATTTGTCTTTATTAATAGTGTTTGTCGCGTGACAACAAAAGTACATGCATACTTATAGTTAGTTACCACTGAAAATAGTTTACTAGAGATGAAGCTTATTAGCCCTACAAATTTCCTTTAGATATTGATTACGTGACGAAAACCTAACCTCCCCTCCCTCCTCCCTGTGACCAAGAGTGGTACTTTGAAGACCCTCCTACCTCTCCTGAACGGGTCACGTGTTTTGGGTACATTCCCTAACATACACTATGATATAAACTAGAGCTTATTGTAAATATGATATTGCATAATATTACATCATATAACTCTTTAATGTTTTTGTCTATACCCACACTACTTTTCTTTCTACTATAAATGCAGTCATTGTATATAAAGGTTCATTAATGTTAGATACATTGCAATTTTACGTCTTTTATTGTACACAAATATATTATTTTACATATGTCACACATGGTGACGGTTTTGGCAGTGTCTCTGATGAGTTAAATAGTCATTTAACTAGATAGCTATCATAGCACTTGATATATCATCATTCAAAGCATATTAATAATATAATGTCATATAATAAAATATGTACCAAAACCTATTCAAACATATAGAAAAAAAAAATTAAACTAAAAATTATAAACCCACTAACGGAGAGATAGACATGTGGAAGATCACATAATCTATAATATGTAAGCATGTATGTATTCCATAAACAAATGTATATTTACCTTGATCAAGATATTTGCAATCATAATGATAAGAATGCTGTATTCAAAACCGAATACCAATTGCACTGAAGGTCCTTTCAAAGCGGTGAACTGATATGCATGATGAATGAAATATAAATCAGAATGTGCCAAGAGCATCAACAAACTCAGTATTCTTATATGGAATAACCAACCTATGACAGGGCTTCGCTCCATCTAATAAGAAAAAAATAATAACTATTATATATTTACACTAGCGGGCCCAGCAGACATTGTCCCATCGTGTTTATAAAATAATCCTTGACATATTGTATACCATAACCTTCCTCGTGAATCACTTTATCCACTGATGAAAACCGCATGAAAATCTGTTCAGTTGTTTTTGAGTTTATCGCAAACAGACAGACAGACAGAGGTGGTAGAGGCCTTTGTTTTATACTATGTAATGATAATAAATAAATCTTGTTAGGGTATTATATCCTATGGTTTTATCATATTTTTTTTTAGCAATCTTTTCAACATTTTGCTAGATGTTAAGATAATTGACTAATAGTAGAAATGATGATAAATAACTAATTGACTTGTAATAATTAGGCCCATTGTATGTTCATTTATTGTATATGTGTATATAATAATCTAGAAATGCACAGCATACCTAGAATCTTTAGTAAAAAACACAAATCTAAACTAATAAAGTAATTACAATGAAAATATTTACTATCTTCAATTATATGTACATATATATTTTCTTATAATAAAACAAGTTTAATTATACTGTTTAGTCTATAGAAAAAACTATTATGTATACCACACTGCATTGTAGATAAAAAGGTACTTACATAGTCGACCCTATCTTCAGCTAGCCAATGGAATGCTTTCAGGAACAATAAGAGTGTAAACAGGGCAATAAATTTTGGATTGAAATCATCTCTGAACACTGTAAATGCTAGACATGTCTCAGTGATGGCATACCATGATCTCTCTATAAGATGCTAGAACAAAAAATGTATATCGAGCTTACCATGTATGAAATTCATTTGATTCCAGAAATTACTTAGTATGATACTTATATTTAGGTGATTAAGGGTAAGAAGATGATGATGATTACTCATATTTAAGTAAATGATTGTATTAAAAACAAGTTAGATGTCAGTGACGTTCTTTGTAGAATTGAAACTTTCCAGATCAAACTTATATATTTATAAAAATACTCTATCTAATTATAGAGACACCAAGATGATATGAGCAATTAATTATCAAAAGTTACATTTAGATACTGTTACAATAATGATGTCTTCGTTGAATATAAAATAAATATCAAATCTATAAAATGAATTTAAAATCATTATTAATATTTATTATACATATATTATTTTTAACGCAAGCTTTATAACTGTTTATTGTTATTACCTCGAATTCTGCTGGACGTAACTGACCAAAGAATATTTTCCTTAATAATTTTCCAACAAGTAAAACTAGTATAAAAGCTTGCAAATACATTACCTGGAAGAAAAATAAATAGCATCAAAAACGACTATATATCTAAAGTCATAAAAAAGGGTAATTAAAAAGGGTAGGGTAATATAAAATAATATTACCAGATTGTATAAATTTACTAGACAAACATTTTTTGTACATGAAATATTTTTATGTACTCCACATTTTTTGCTGTAAAGTTACAGATACTTACTGCCATACTAGGATTGGAATTAGTTAGGTAAACTATGGAGGGATAAAACTGTTTTTTCTGGTAATATGCATTGCCAATAACCACGGTCGTGAGCGCTAGACTGATTACTGTTGCAAGTAATGCCTTCATTTTGTAACCGATTTATTTATCCCTGAACACTGAAATCTTCATAAGAAACTAAATAAAAAAAATTATGCACTCCGAAATCGCTTAGTTGTCAGTAAATACATTTTCAAAACATCGTTTCGTATACTCGTAGCACAAAAAAAAATGATTTTGACGTGTTCAACCACGATTTGTCATATGTCTAATGTCATTGTTATAGATATGTTCGTAATTATTTTTTTTCATTATGGAGGATAAAGGTAAGGAGAACTAGCTCATAAGGGGAAAGCAACTTTTTAGTTATAATATCATTGGGAGAAAGTATCCAGTAAATACATCCACTAAATAATAGTACCAAGACACTCGAAAATAGCGCTAGCATAAAAAAAGTTATGGATAGTCCAAAATAATGTTGTATAATATAATTGCTGTAAATAAACGTGGAGTGTGATAGCAGTATTTTATATTTTCCTTTTATAAAACTTGTTGAAATAATTGAACAATAAGGAACACTGATACTACTGTTGCGCATATAAATTTAAGTTGTAACGCACAGAGATTGTTCTCCTTCCCCTACTATATTGCTCCTTGTAATAGAATAATGTACACTTTTTCTATTCTGTTAGTAGTCTGTGGTCGACAACAACAGTCAAGCCGTAATTATATTATTATCAGTCTGTGGCCACTAGTCATATATAATAGTATATACTGAAGAAATTAGAGCTCGTCAGAATACAAATAATATTTTTTTTATATATTTAGGAAATGTCGGATTTAAATTGTGATATATATTTACAATTTGATTCAGTGAAAATGGATACGTCGCTTGCGGAGGTATTTTAGCTTACTTCTGTAAAAGTACTTTTAGTAAATTATATTTATAACTATAATTATCTACTATTGAAAACATATATTTGTTCATATAGATAACATAATATCATAACAATTTATGATATTGGTTACGTATTTAATTTTAACAAGTGTGATCAGTGATAGAGTATATTAAATAATTTGTTGCTGTTTATTATTTAATATTGAGCATACTTTTTGTAAATTTTAAAGTTTAATAGAATCTGGGTAAAGGTCTACCAAAATGGGGCTGCATTAGAAATTCGCATCCTGAAACAAAGGTTCAGGGGGGAGGGAACTAACTACCCCTCTAAACCACTCCCCCGCCGCGGAAAGTTATAGTTACTGAGATATTCACGATCAAAGTTTTGAAATTATGTTGCCTCCGAACAATGATTGGTAATTTTGTATATCAACAACATGATGATTTTTAAGTTTAAATTCAACAGTTTGTACAGTACTATGTCTATATATTAGTAGAGCAAAAAATTATTGCTGGAAAAATGTAAATTTTAAGGAAAAAAAAAATTTGAAATATTTAAAACTCAAATTTTAAAACTCAAAAATTTTTAGTAATTTTGCATAAAAAAGGGTGAGTTTTCAACTAAACAAATAATAACTTGTATGAAACTATGTATATCTAAGCATTAAGGAATAAATTATTGATGGAAAAGCATAAATCTAGAACAACAAAAAAAATTTACAATAAACTTCTGTCCTCATTATTCACTCAAATATTTCACACTTAAGCTCATAGTGGTTAAAAAATATTTAATATAAAACAACAACTTCGCTCCAGCCCTATTCCTCTATTAACCTAACATGATTTAGTCTGATTTGCTTGGACCAGTTTGCTCACTTGCTGCGCTCGCTCGCCTGTGTTATGTGTGGAGAGGCTTTATGATCATACAAATAACTTATATTATATTTTTTTCTATGATTGAGACAGTTGAATTTTGAACATAGTCATCAGGAACATCATAGAACATCAGGAAAACATTCCATTTTACGTAATACAAATAGTTTATATTTGATTTTTTGTTTTTTGTTTCTGTAATAATAGTGAACAATTATAAAACAACAATAAATATATAAAAACAACAAAATTACAAATTACAGATTACAAAATTAACAAAATGCGCAGTTGAAGGAAAAATCACGTTCCGTTACACGTAACATCAAACACATATAAAAAAAAATACACGTCTACGCAGGGTGAGGGGGGTGTCTTTTGAAAAACAACCTATAAAAACCCCTTATATAAAACAACCCTTAACAACCCCAAATTAGTGATGCGAATTTCTAATGCCAAGCCCATGCCATACAAAATGATCTGAATCCTATCATTTCTCATGAGTTACAATCACTTATCACTAATTAACTGGAGAATTGTTTTCAAGTTATTATAGATTTACCATGTTAGTATCATTCATCACCTTGTCACTTTGTTTTGGGTGATAGAACAATGTGATTTATGTTGTCCATTCTCTTTTCGTGTGTTAAATATATTAACTCTAGAATTTTGAAATATTTAATAATACAAGTATATTAGATTGGCTTTAGTATTGAATTATTAATCAATAGCATACTTCTGTTAGCCTTCTGAAAACTATGAATCACAAATTTAGTTGGATTATAAAACTTACCTGGTGTATGTCTGAAATCTGTGAGGTCTGAAATTAGGCATAAGACATTTAGTCTACCAGCAATTTTAACCTTTAGAAAATTTATAATAATAATAATAAAGCCTTTTATTTTCCGAAATTTTTACAGTAATACAAAGACATAGCTATATTATATCACGTAATTCGGTGTGCCTAATGGCAAAGGCCTCCTCCGACTCTTTCCATTACTTTCTGTCTGCTGCCACTCTTGTCCAAAGGGATCCTAATGTCGTTTTAAAGTCATCTTCCCATCTTATTGGTTGACGACCTCTACTCCTAACACCATCCCTTGGATACCAGATTGTTACTTGTTTGCTCCACTTTTCTTTTTTGCGACGAAGGATATGTCCAGTCCACCTCCATTTTAGTTGGTCGATGCGTGTCAGGATATCTGTTAGTTTTGTTCTATGCCT
>MU158763.1:1258921-1323440 GCA_015888305.1 Antheraea pernyi | reverse complement strand
TCCAATAGCTTATTTTCTACTCTTTTATATTTACAATTCAGATCCATATCTGAAGTAGCCACTTCCATCAGATCTTCTGTGGTATCATATGAGTCTCTTTTCTTACTATTTATTTGTAAGTAGTTCATTTGTATCGCTTTTGGCCTAGGCTTTATAGGACTGCTTCCTTTTAGACAGCTACGTACCATTCGGTGATTCGTATTGAAGTTTAGGTTTTTTACTACTTCCGTGTCGCTAAACAGCCTGACTTTGTTGGTTATTATGTAGTCGATTTCGTTTCTGACCTTGCCATCTGGAGACATCCACGTCCATTTATTTTTGGGCTTTTTGCGGAATATGGAATTAAGAAGTGTTAAATTATGCTCAAGTAGAAATTCTACCAGTTTTTCTCCATTTTTGCTTCTTTTGCCCTTTCCGTATTTTCCTATTATCTGTTCTTCCCCAACTATTCGAACGCCTACTTGAGCATTGAAGTCTCCCATAACTACTACATTGTTTTCCAAATATTTCTCTGTTATAACACTTAGTTCGTCATAAAATTGGTCTATTTCTCTTTTTGTTGCTTGTTCTGTCGGTGAGTACACTTGGATAACTGTCCAATTTTTTGTATGTTTTGGTAAGTTAATATGAATCACCGCTATTCTGTCTGATATTCCTTCAAAACCAACAATCTGGCTTTTGAATTTAAGCTTTACCAAAAATCCTACTCCTCTTTGTCCGGCGACTTCGCCTTTGTAGTACATAATGTAGTGGCTTCTCTCTTCTATTTCTTCTCCTATTCTTCGCATCTCGCTTATGCCTAATATGTCCCACTTCATTTTCTTGATGGCTAACTCTAATTCTTGCAAACTTTCTGGTGTTCTCAGGGTTCGTGTGTTTAGTGTACATAGGTATAAATTATTTCGTTTTTGTGTATCTTTTTTAGTATTTGATTTAGTTAGCAATTTTGCTAGAGGGTGGTGGTCGTCTTCCCCCACGGTGACCAACTGGATTGGGGTGCATTTTATTGCAGTTTTTCTTGTGGATCTATCCGTTGTTGTCTCTGGTTGTTGGTTCCGGTCGGAGAGGGCCCTTATTTGTTGGATTATAAAACTTACCTGGTGTATGTCTGAAATCTGTGAGGTCTGTAATTAGGCATAAGACATTTAATATACCAGCAATTTTAACCTTTAGAAAATTTATACTATGTGTGATATTCTCTTATATTATAGTTTTCAAAAATATTTCTTAGTTTTCTAAGGATATTTTGCTTCATTATATTTTTTACTACTAAACCTAAGGCGAACTGGTTATCTACTGCAACACCTACAGGTGCTTTGCAACAGATTTTAACTATGAGGGTTGTAGCTAGTCAGGAAAGCATAAAAAAAGCTATACAACCATACTATTTTTCTTCACCTAATGCTCAAACTCTTTGTAAAGGTTTGGCTCCTATTTGCCCATGATTTTACAAATTAAATATAAATCATAAAATGTACAATATTGAGGCTTGAACCTGTATGATTTTAGCTAAAAATGTTCATCAGTAGGTAAATGCACTGCTGGTAAGTTAACATATTCAATGAATATATTTATTACAGGAATACTTGAGAACCAACCGAGTCTTCCACAGCACAGAATGTTGCAAAAAAGATATACAAGAAATAAAGATTTCAGATTCATGTGACAATACTATATATTGTATAGATAGATATACTTTTTGTAATAATGAGAGACCTTCCAATTTATCTATAAAGATGAAAAGTTTAGCTGAAAAGTTAAAAAACAATCAAGATTTATTTGCACAGCTTGATTATATGGTAAGACAGAAATCTGTGGATGAAGGGAGAATACATATGGATTTAATTGTGAAACAATTTTTGTACTGGAGTTTAAATCTGGAAGAAAATGATCATGTTGGTAAGTATTGGCTTATTTTATAAGATTGGCTACATTTGAGATTCAGGCTGTTCTCAAATACTAGGCTGTGATAAAAAAAATCTTAAATAATGATGATTAGTACTAGGGTTATGTATACCAGGTGACTGTTTAGGGAGTAGCAATATTTCTGGAGGACACTCTGCGCTCGATACTCATTCTAAATCAGTAAAAAAAAAATAGGTGCTTAATATTTGATCGAATTATCTAGAAAAATACAAAAATTATACACAATCCTCTGTGCATCTATGTTAAAGCACAGTGTTTATATTCTTGTTGGGTGATTTCACTTAATGGAATGTGGAAACGTCAGGAACAAAACAAAAGGCTTTATTGCCCATTTTACTATCGAAAGTTATTCACTCCGGGTCGCCTATTGTAGCTTGCACTTCATTGCACCGGTCATTGCACTTAGGTTTATTATTTTATTTACATGTTTGTAGCGATGCTTTCGAAAGTCTTAGAACAAACATTAACTTAGATTTTCTTGGTTGTTGATTAGTATTTGTTTTAATATTATTATTTTATATTTTAACTGTGACTATGAAGTGTCATGTCCTAGAATACTGCAAGTGTCTAAACAGTCGCCTGGTATATTACAGATAGTAGTAGTGCCTTGTAATGTTTACTTTCATTTATTTACAGATTATGGAAATTTTACCTTAGATGAAACTGATAGTGCACCACTCTTGAGACTAGGAATTATTGCTTTTGCCTTAGTACATTATAGTACAATATATATACATGTAACAAGACAGATGGCCGTCATATGTCATTTGTTCACGACACTCTGTCATGAAGTTGGGTAATTATTGTTTTTTCTTTACTGATTCAGTAATATTGGGGAACACCTGATTACAAACAAATAGTAAAACGCAAGAACAATAATGTATATTAAGACTTGCTGGTATAGCAACAGTTACTGCAGTCAGACATTAATTATTGATCATTATATTTTCAGAAATATATTTGTTCTTGTTATTCTTTTCTCCTTTTAATGAAAAGTAGTGTTTAGGGTTGTGGAAACTGCTTTTGTTTTCTTCCGCATGTGTGACAATTTCTGCCTATTCATGGAGACCTCCAGTAAAGTGTCTGACACTTAACAAAACCTATCAACAATTACATTCGGTGCTATTGTACCAACCAACTACCAAATATTGGAAATATTGATTGTTTTGCATAGAATTTAAACTTACTCAATAGGTATAAGTGAGAATAGTTAAGTAATAATTATATTATTACTGCCCATAATTAGATTTTTTTTTCCTTTTTTAGATTACGAAATATACATTTGGTATTAATGAATGAAATCAATGATTATCATCAAACGAATAATTTTGGTAAGTGTCAAGTATTAAAATTAAATTGCTTCTAGAGTTTATGGCATTGTAGAAGATAAGAAACATTTAATTTCTTCAAAGGCTTCCAAATTCTCAATACCCTTCACTGTAGAACCTAAGTCATCTAGCTTGTAGAATTGGAAACGAAGGGTATAACTTCTTATTCAATTTACCTTATTTTCTTAGAAGCTATATCTATGTTTCTCATTTAATTGTTCCTATCCTTCAATTTCCCTGTAGTCTCTTTTCTTGTGAAGCATTACCCTATCAATCCATGGTAATCCTAGATCTTGGCCTTCAGAATAACTCAGTTACTGCCAATATGATAGTGAAAGAAAAGTTTTCTTTCATAATTTTTTAACTACCTGACAGTTTACACTGACACATACAAACTCCCTCAAAATTGATCCTAAGCTTCCAATGACTATCAGTTTCTACAGTATTTACCAGTGAGTCCATTTCAATCTCCAAGCCTAGTAAATTTATGATTTCCTTTTAATTGGATAAATCGATCTGATTCGAAAAGTTGCTTACAAGCTATATTTTCCAACCCATTTAGATCTATGTAGAATGTAGATCTTCAGTAATTCTAAAAATCCAAGAAACCCTCTCTCACCTACATTACAACGGCTCGCGCGCGCAGCTGTTCAAAATAAATAACTCATATAAGATAGAGTAAATCGCGTATTTACGTCTATCTTCCCCTAAAAACGACCGTTCAATAATAATAATTTTTGTTATGTCTATTTTTAGATTTCGGCGCTGTCGCCGTTAAGTAAATTTAAATTCGATTTTATTAAATGCGTGTTGCGCCCGCGCTTTTGTAATCGATCCTTTTTAGCTCCCGCACACATCGCGGTTCTCAGTAATATCTCGAGCCTAGGTCGTCCCCGCGCGGAGCCCTCGTGATATTATTATCGCGATACAGTGACTCACCTACATCACTTCAACACACATATGAGATCATCTCTCTCACACACGTGCACATATATACACATGGTCGGAGGGTTTTGTATTTTTTCCCTCATCGAACTGAATCGAATAGTTTTAGTTCGTTTCAATCCGATATACACGTATTCATTTGTGAATCATGCAATTTCGATTGTATGGTTCACAAATGTATATTTGTATGAATAGCTTAGAATAGTTAGCTAGGACAGACGCGTCTTTTTCCAGGTAGCAGCCCAAGCCTAGGTGTGCGTGCACCCTTGTGTATGTTACCTAAAACCCAAATCGGTTGTGTGCCTTAAGCGCCAACCTTAGTAGTCCCGTGAAGATGTGAAGACCCTGCCGGGTCAATAGCGTAGTCAGTTCGAGAAAAAAAAAAAACCTCTCTCACCTTCTGAATAGTCATGATTACTCACAAGAGGCATAGATCTTTTAGTAGCTTTCTTTTACTGCATATAATTTAATAATTTCTGGTTACTTCATTTGTGAGAATATTATATATTTTGTTTTGCTCTCTAGTTCTTAGGGGTGTTCAATCCTCATGGTACAACAGTATGTTATATGAATAATACATGTTTTAATTCCTTTGAATATAGATATATTTTCAGTTAAGATGTTGAAACAATTACCTTTATTTTGAACTTGTGGAACACTATCCATAATACATAAGAGTCCAATCAGAAGAGACATTTTCAGAATCAGAAGAGAGAATTTGGTTTCTTATTTTATAATTGATCCCTCTTTTTACAAAATCGTTATTATTCCTGTGGTTAAGCGTATTTGGACTCAGGACCCCATAGTGACGTCGTGAACATTGATTATTTAGAAACATCTTACAGCCTACCAGTAATGTCTTGCTGTACTTGTTGCATATGCACAGATATAGCAAAACTTTTAGGAAGCTTTTCCTCATCTTATTACTTTACTGTGTTCTGTGGCCTTTGAAGCATGTTCAAATAGAACTGTAATAGAAGAGGAGACCAAACATGTAGCAAGGTGCAACATTTTAAGGCCAGTAGGGTACTGAATTCACCTATGTTTAGCCGCTCATTTTACGTTTCCTAGTTCACTGTGTGCCTTATAGTTATAATTTTCGTCTTCTTGTAGCCAGGATTTAACAACGTCTTTGCCTGGTTGTCTTTTCTCTATTGAACCCAACCCAGCTTTATTCTATTGAGTCTCTATCACAAATTGTTAGTAGAATTGAAGTCATGGATTGCGTTTGGACACATCTTTTATAATTATTAATATATACTAGATCTTCATATTGTAATAACTGGCAATAGAAAATTATTTTGACATAAGGTATCATTAAAGTGATAGATTTTGAAAGGTAAGTTTATGATATTTATTGTGAATAAATATACAGATTGCAGCAACAACTGCTGTACGAGCATAATAACAGAACGTTCAGACCTGGATTCGGCTCTAGATGTACTCCTTACATCAAATGACACAGTAAGTCAGATTATAAATATTATAAATAATTTCCCAAATCTACCTGTAAAACTTTGTCTTGAAAGCTAGGACACTTCGTAAATCTTGACTAGTTTATATTAGTCTAGATGTTACAAGCGGAGACGCTTTTTTAATATGTATTAAAGAAATGTAAAATTATGAGTAGGTGTGTACATTACAGAAATGCTTTTTAAAAAAACATTTGTAAGTAGGACACGCGCCTCCTGTACTGTAACATATAACGTGTACATTAGATATATGAATAATAACATTGTATCGAATGGGATGGGAATTATCATCTGCAACATACCTGGAACTTTAACCTACAATATATCACCCGCAGTGCTCACTTAGACTATATAACAAAGTAATTAAAATTTTAAGCTATACATTATCGACCAATATGTATTAAATCTTTTAGTATATAGATATAATATGCTAATATTGTCGATATAATTAAGTTAGTCTTGCACATTGCTATAATCACTGAGATATGTAGACGCAAGCGCGGTATATAAAATAAAATGGCCGCCAAATTGACCAAAAACATAATATAATTTAAATTACATACAAACATATGACTTTGAATTATGTATATTTATTCTTGGAGTCCAGTAGGGCACACGTCTCACGCGGTTGTAACATATTTTTAATCAATTTCACACAGAGGAATGCACAGGTAACAGTTCAACAAATAAAATATAATATGTCAACCGCTATAATTTTGGATATCTGCTAGTAAAATTCCCATTATAATAAGTAGGTCAAGTTGTTTCGGACATAATCCGGAACAAACAATCAAATAAACAGACAGACAAAATATAATAACATAAAATACCGAGAATATTTAAAAAAATAAATATTTTTTTGATATTTGTAGCCATATCCATTCGCCAAAAAGTTGTTATTTTAATTTTACATGCACACACTTTGTTTTTACAATACGTAATAGATTACAAATAAAAAATTGGAAACGAACGTAGAATAAACATTTTGAATAGAAACACAAAAAAAAATTAAAAATGTTTGCGATAGTAAGTTACCACGTAACCATGGCAACGTATATAATGCTAACGCTAGCACGTAGCTAAAAGGAAGAAACAGCCTGATTTTGAAACATTCTTCTTTAGCGCTCAGCTCCTATTGCCGTTCTCAATAAATGAGCTATCTAACACCGAAATAGTTTTTCAAACAAACAAACTCTTCAGCTTTATATATTAGTATAGATATACAAGTACTTATAATTATTGTCCATAATAAAAATGAACTTCTGGGCTACTTTTCAAAGACTGCCAACTATCTAGAGTAGGAAGAATCAAACCAAAAATACTTCAGTTTAGGTCTTAAGAAGGCAATTACAGAGAAACTACAATTTGTTTGGAAAACAAGCCAGTCATCGAGGAGAACCGCAAGAAACTTAGCCGGAGTTATCTTATTAACTTACATACTTTCATAACACTTAAAAGTTAGAATCGTTTCCAGTGGATGCACTGAGAGGGGTGTAAATTCGAGAATAATTTGGGTTATTAACTGTATAATTAAGTTAAAAAAAAACTCTTGGGATAATTAGTAATACTCCTAAGTGTCTCTTACTAGATCGTAAAGTCTTATCTTGTAAACTTGCGTGAGGCAATTTATATTTAAATTTTGCATTAATTACTTCACTGTTAATTGTTATATCTATCAGAAGTAACACTGGCAGATATAGTGTTCCCTACCTCCAAGATCACAAATGCTCACCTTAACGTTTATTAAATATATGTAGTTTTATCACCGATCCAATCACAATATGAACAGTATAAGTATATGTCTAACCAGTGTTGATTTAACAATCTTGTATTTAATTATGTGATTATCTTACGTACATTGACTATTTCATATAAGTAATATTACAATATAAAAATTAAAATAATTATGATTATAAATTTTCAGTCCCCTTGGAGTCTGAAACACATATATGTACAAGAAAATGTTTATGAAAACTTCAAAGGAATAATGAAGTGGAAGTGCAAGAAAAATTTGAAAGAAGACTCGAATAATCGCATTGATGTATTTGAGTATGGGACTAAAATATTCATATTAGATCATTTTGATGTCGATGACGTTACAAACAAACACGTCGTGAAGGTTGAAGCTTATAGAACCACAAAAGAACTGCTCTCCTTGATAAAAGACTGTAAACCGGACTATGTGTCTTTATGGGCAAGTGATATCGCAGAAGCAAATGAAATCGCACTTGGAATAAACTGTAAGATCGTATGGATTAACGACTTTGGCACTTTTAAAGGGCCAGCGGAAGTTTCAAACTCCGTGTTTCAAAATGTCTTTAGTGCACACGACAATTTAAAAATTTCAAAAACAGCTTCAGACCGTTCGAAGTTTTGGGAGAATTTAGGTACCGAGAAGCGACAACAGATATTATTAGACTCATTAAGAAATTACGAATCTTCTCATGAAATGGAGAAGGAATTTTTTGAATTCATTGATATGTTAAAACGTTTGTTAGTAGGGTGTAAAAACGGGTTTTTTGATGTCTCAAGTGGCGTCATGTGCATGGCAATACGAAAACCTGTAGGTATGTTGCATATATCGACTGTGTCTATTAGAGAACACTTTGCTAAATCAATATCATCACTTGCATATGGCAATACAATGTTACTCAAACAAAAAATATACGAAATTTACAAAGATTTAATCGATTTCCTAATAAAATCAGATGTACCCATATTCATTGATGATAATGAAATGACTAAAAGAGACACTATTCCATTAGATTTAAAATTGTATTATACTGCCAGTTTTACTTTTATTAAAGTAATTTACATGCCTTATGGTACAATATTTGCAAATTAACACTATTAAACGAATATATATTTTGGTAAGTATACATATTTTTACATAACTAAAAACTCCATGTACGAGTATATAGGCCTAAAGTAAAATGGAAAAACTACACGCAGTTTCACATTTTCTAGAAAACGGATTCTTATGTATCTTTTAAATACACACACTTTCCTCTTTAATATTTATTTCTCTACAACACGGTGATTTCTCATATATGTGTATACACAGGCCTTCTTACGTAATTGGTAAAAAAATTATGAACTTAAAATTATTTTAAAAATTAGCGTGCCCACAAAAGAAATTACGTAAGAAGGCCTGTGTATACACATATATGAGAAATCACCGTGTTGTAGAGAAATAAATATTAAAGAGGAAAGTGTGTGTATTTAAAAGATACATAAGAATCCGTTTTCTAGAAAATGTGAAACTGCGTGTAGTTTTTCCATTTTACTTTAGGCCTATATACTCGTACATGGAGTTTTTAGTTATGTAAAAATATGTATACTTACCAAAATATATATTCGTTTAATAGTGTTAATTTGCAAATATTGTACCATAAGGCATGTAAATTACTTTAATAAAAGTAAAACTGGCAGTATAATACAATTTTAAATCTAATGGAATAGTGTCTCTTTTAGTCATTTCATTATCATCAATGAATATGGGTACATCTGATTTTATTAGGAAATCGATTAAATCTTTGTAAATTTCGTATATTTTTTGTTTGAGTAACATTGTATTGCCATATGCAAGTGATGATATTGATTTAGCAAAGTGTTCTCTAATAGACACAGTCGATATATGCAACATACCTACAGGTTTTCGTATTGCCATGCACTGTACTGCCTCTCGGGTATTGAATTTTTTTCCCGCCAAGGAGTTATCCAAATTCTGGAAAAAGTAATAGTCTGTAGGTGCAAGGTCTGGTGAGTAGGGCGGATGACGGAGAACTTCCAACCCCAGTTCTTGCAAGCTGCTGATAATTCAGCCGTAGATTGTGTATAATTAGCTTCCACAATCGCCTTTAATTCGTCATTGTCGACCAAAGTCTTTGGACGACCGCGAGGTTCATTTTTCAGGTCGAAACGGAAACGGAAGCCAGCAAACCAATAACAGGTGGTGCGTTGGTTTGTAGTGTTAGCTCCGTAAACGTAGTTGATGTTGCGTGCCGCTTGTGCCGCGTTGCTGCCACAACGGTACTCGTATTCCATAATTACCCGAATTTTTAACGTATCAATTATGACAAAAAAGATTGAAATGCGATGAAAATGTAACACTAATCAATAAACAAATGACTACTTTTGGAAAAAGAATTCCGTGTTTTTAAAATAAAATTAATTTGAAATTAGAATTCTTAGCCAAAATAAAGAAACCATAATCTTGAAGAACTTTAACCGGCACCACCGGGTGCCGCTCAAAGAGACACTATAAATAGCCTACCAAAGCTAAAGCCTACAGAGAAATTGTAAGGCTAAAGGATCCCATCGGACTTCGTAACTATATAATAATAATCATAAATACAGTTGTACAACAAAATAATCCCAAGGAGGGTTGATATCAGGCAGGCGGCCGATCGTAAAAATTAAGCCAAATCATATACCACAACATGACAAACATGTTGTACCGACCCTACTTATGTGGGATAAGGGTAAGAAGAAGAAGAATTCTTAGCCAAACAAAAATTATTTTGATTTGAAATGGTCAGTACTGCAGAACGGCAATTTCATAGAAAGTAAAGACCTATTATGTCGTAAAATATATTTCAGGGAGTCATTGCCTTGATTAGAGAATATTTTTTATAAAATAAATTTCTACATAGCATAATTGTATACTTATCTTCATATATAATATTCTGGGTTGCGTGTATTTATTCTCCTTGTTTTGATCTGATATTTTATATAATTTTGTTGTACTATTTTTTTAATTTTTTCACAAACCTAGCATCACACCTAGACTTACGCATCGCACATTTTTGCAGTAAATAATAAATACATGTGAGTGTCATAAAACTTGATACGGTAGATGGCACTGTTGTCAAGATGTAGACTTTTTTTAATATAATGAACCAATTTTTCTGTATATTTTTTAAATTATCATATATAAAAACATAACCACAAAATTTCAACCTTGTAGTCATTCCTGTTTCATTTTTGGGGTGTCTAGTGTTTTCATGTCACTTTCTTGGTGGGTTTTTGTTTTCTTATCTATTGTCTTGGTTTCTATTTTATCTCATTTGTCTTATCTTCTGTTCTTCACATACTTGGTATATTTTGCTGGTTTCTTCGTTTACTAAAATTAATGTTGTTCCCATATGTGACTATAATTCTGTTTGTTCTTCCATTCTTCTTTTTATTTTGATTTTCATTATTTTTATTTTTGGGTAGTCTCTTTCTTCTTTATATTTTGATTTCCAATTTAAATGTAACTTTTGGGTAGCGTAGTGTAGCATACTGTTTCTTCTCATTCTTATATTTTGATTTTATTGTTTTAATTTACATGTATGAGAACCATTTTCATTTCACTTTTCTGCTCTTTTCATACCTTCATGTTTTTAAAATTAATTTTTGTTTTGGGTGAACGTCAATTATTTTGAATATATTAGGTATAGTAGGTTTACACTATTTCCTTTTCTTCGAGTTTTGATTTTAAGTTTTCTTTTAATTTTATGGGTAACTTTTACTTTTTTGTTTTTCTTGATTTTGGTTTAGTTTTTGGGGAGGGACTATAGTTTCTATTTTTATGCTATCGTTTGGGTATAATTTTTATTTTCATTGTGGAGTCATTGCTAGTGTTATTTAGTTTGTTCTTATCCATTACCTTTACAATATTTACCGTTATACCATTATAACTGTATTATTGTAGAGTTTTTTTACTATATAATTTGTGTTCTTCATGTTTCCTTTTCAATTTCGATGATCAGTGTAGATGACATTTTCCATTTATGTTCGTCAATCCAACTTTGTGGATTATGATTTATATTTTGTCTTTTTTTATGTCATAGCAAGCAAACGAACAGGTGGATCACGTGATGTTAAGTGATCACCACCGTCCATAGACTCTAACAACACCAGGGTAGTTGAAAGTGCATAGCCAGCCTGTGTTTGGGGGAAAAGGCGGGAGGAGGAAAGGAGAAAGGAGGTGGGCCTCCGGCGCTCTCACTCACCGAACGAAACGCTACAATGCAAGTACTATGATTTCACGTCAGTTTTCTATGACAGGGTGGTACATCGCCGAGCGAGCCGGCCTAATCATGCCGAAACCAGAGAAGGCTTTAGCGTGGCCCTACCACCTATAAACTTCTTTTTTTTTCTTTCGTCCCTTCACATCCAGGCGCTTTTTTCGTCACGAAATATTTTATGCAATTGTACTTTGGTTACTCCAGTATGGGTTCGGTTTCCTGGACGTTGAAAAACATCCATGTAAGAGTGAGTTTATACTAGCGCAACTGCTTAATTACTGGATACAATACACGCGCAGATGAACCCTGGCATGTTTTTGAATTCCGACCCTAAGTCCTATAGCAATGGTTTAAATCATAAAAGCGGGTAGTCATCTTTTTTAAATACACATTTTTGTTACTATATAAACGTCGGTGCATAAAGTCGACCTTTAAGCCTAGGACGTATTATTAATATTTATTTCTCTACAACACGGTGATTTCTCATATATGTGTATACACAGGCCTTCTTACGTAATTTCTTTTGTGGGCACGCTAATTTTTAAAATAATTTTAAGTTCATAATTTTTTTACCTTCTCTACTACTGAGAGAAACTATTGTGTGGCTCGGTTCAAGGAAGATAGATTATATTTTGCATAACTTTGACCTATTACATTTTTTTTGCAAGGGTTATCAAGATTGGTTTTTTAAACTCTTTAATTTTTTGTCAGTTTTCATGGCAATTATTTGATATTTTTGTAATTCCCTTTAAGGGCACTACGTGCCTCCACGTGCCCCCACAACAATTGCCTTGTGTATATATATTTTCTATACTCATTTTGTCCTAGATATGGAGAAAAAACACAGGCCTTTTAATTTCGCCAATACAATCAATTTCTTATTACATAATAATTATTCTTCCCATAAAAAAATATATTAGGTCTTTACCTATGAAATTGCCGTTTTGTATGAAAAAATTCAAACGAATTTTTTTCATGTGTTTTTTATTTGTATTAATCGAAGTAATCACCCATGCAATCAATGCATCTTTGTCAATGCAGTAGCAGTTTATTGACGCCCACCTTAAAGAAATCAGTTGGACGGAAGGCAACAAATTCTTGAAAAATACATGTGAGTGTCATAAAACTTGATACGGTAGATGGCACTGTTGTCAAGATGTAGACTTTTTTTAATATAATGAACCAATTTTTCTGTATATTTTTTAAATTCTCATATATAAAAACATAACCACAAAATTTCAACCTTGTAGTCATTCCTGTTTCATTCATGTCGTTTCTAGAGTTTTCATGTCACTTTCTTGGTGGTTTTTTTGTTCTTCACAAACTTTTTATATTTTGCTGGTTTCTTCGTTTACTAAAATTAATTTTGTTCCCATAAGTGACTATAATTCTGTGTTCTTCCATTCTTTTTATTTTGATTTTCATTATTTTTATTTTTGGGTAAGCTCTTTCTACTTTATATTTTGATTTCCAATTTAAATGTATTATAACTTTTGGGTAGCGTAGTGTAGCATACTGTTTCTTCTCATTCTTATATCTTGATTTTATTGTTTTAATTTACATGTATGAGAACCATTTTCATTTCACTTTTCTGCTCTTTTCATACCTTCATGTTTTTAAAATTAATTTTTGTTTTGGGTGAACGTCAATTATTTTGAATATATTAGGTATAGTAGGTTTACACTATTTCCTTTTCTTCGAGTTTTGATTTTAAGTTTTCTTTTAATTTTATGGGTAACTTTTACTTTTTTGTTTTTCTTGATTTTGGTTTAGTTTTTGGGGAGGGACTATAGTTTCTATTTTTATGCTATCGTTTGGGTATAATTTTTATTTTCATTGTGGAGTCATTGCTAGTGTTATTTAGTTTGTTCTTATCCATTACCTTTACAATATTTACCGTTATACCATTATAACTGTATTATTGTAGAGTTTTTTTACTATATAATTTGTGTTCTTCATGTTTCCTTTTCAATTTCGATGATCAGTGTAGATGACATTTTCCATTTATGTTCGTCAATCCAACTTTGTGGATTATGATTTATATTTTGTCTTTTTTTATGTCATAGCAAGCAAACGAACAGGTGGATCACGTGATGTTAAGTGATCACCACCGTCCATAGACTCTAACAACACCAGGGTAGTTGAAAGTGCATAGCCAGCCTGTGTTTGGGGGAAAAGGCGGGAGGAGGAAAGGAGAAAGGAGGTGGGCCTCCGGCGCTCTCACTCACCGAACGAAACGCTACAATGCAAGTACTATGATTTCACGTCAGTTTTCTATGACAGGGTGGTACATCCCCGAGCGAGCCGGCCTAATCATGCCGAAACCAGAGAAGGCTTCAGCGTGGCCCTACCACCTATAAACTTCTGTTTTTTTTTCTTTCATTCTTTCACATCCAAGCGCTTTTTTCGTCACGAAATATTTTATGCAATTGTACTTTGGTTACTCCAGTATGGGTTCGGTTTCCTGGACGTTGAAAAACATCCATGTAAGAGTGAGTTTATACTAGCGCAACTGCTTAATTACTGGATACAATACACGCGCAGATGAACCCTGGCATGTTTTTGAATTCCGACCCTAAGTCCTATAGCAATGGTTTAAATCATAAAAGCGGGTAGTCATCTTTTTTAAATACACATTTTTGTTACTATATAAACGTCGGTGCATAAAGTCGACCTTTAAGCCTAGGACGTATTAAGGAAAATACTTTTTTTATAATTAATAATAATAATAAAATCATTGTCAATAAACATGTAACGTGAATCAAGATGCTATTCGTCAATTGAATGCATTAAAACAATTGTTTTGGAACGTTTTCTGTAAAAGTCGACCTTTAAGCCTAGGACGTATTAAGGAAAATACTTTTTTATAATTAATAATAATAATAAAATCATTGTCAATAAACATGTAACGTGAATCAAGATGCTATTCGTCAATTGAATGCATTAAAACAATTGTTTTGGAACGTTTTCTGTAAAAATTTATATTTGACATTTTATGTCTGATTTTTTGATTATGAAATTGTTTAATAGTTATTTTTGTTAGCTTATTATTAAGACAAAGAAATATTTACATATAATGTTAGTTTTATCATGTAAATGTTGATGAAAGTAAATAATACGTTACATATTATATTTTTCATTTTTATTACTTATGAAAACACACCATTACTCGCACACCCCTAATTTCTTTTACGAAACATGTTTCTGCTATTTCTAAGATTACATATTACATATTTGTACGTTTCAGGGAATATTAATTTCTCAATAATATATATTTGGCGTAGAAATTTCATCAGAATCAGTTAAAAACAATAGAAAAATATTATTTGGCTTATTTTACACATTCTAAAAGTATTTTCAACAGTTCTAGAGTTCTAAACACTTGTTGATAATATTTAAGACACCCGTGTACAACAGTTCATAATACAGGTGAACTATATATAAAATATAAATAGAGATAGACAACATTTTTAACGACAATTTCCTCATCTGCGACCTTTATAATATAAAATAATTGTCAAAAACTTTTTTACAACAAAATTTTTTGTTGTACAATCAAAAACCACTGAACATAGTTTCATGCGGTTTTCACCAATAGATAAAGTGATTCACGAGGAAGGTTTAAATATATAATTTGTCAAGATTTTCTTTATTATCAGAGAGGGGCAACGCCCACCGGCCCGCTAGTACTTATTTGCCAAAATTTTGAAACCTCTTGAATTATGTTATACGTACAGTATATTAGGTTTTAATGACTTATGATCCCAGTAGATATTTGCCTATTACATTAAGTAATAAGAATGTAACAGTATCACGACCACATGACTACTTTCAGAAGATTGTGTATATGAAATGAAAGTTTGACTCCGATTATGTAGTCTTATAAAATGCTTTGACAGCTAGTTTACAGTTCATACGAATTGAGCAGACATATACATACATACTAGATATACAGACGAACAGAATATTTGCAAACAATTGGAGATAAAAATGAACAGACAATAAAAATTTTAACGTTACTGGGATAATAAAATTAGGTTTTAATGACTTATGATCCCAGTAGATATTTGCCTATTACATTAAGTAATAAGAATGTAGCAGTATCACGACCACATTACTACTTTCAGAAGATTGTGTGTATGAAATGAAAGTTTGTCTCCGATTATGTAGTCTTATATATGCTTTGACAGCTAGTTTACAGTTCATACGAATTGAGCAGACATATACATACATGCTAGATATACAGACGAATAGAATATTTGCAAACAATTAGAGATAAAAATGAACAGATAATAAATTTTTTAACGTTACTGGGATAATAAAATAACAGTAAGAGCTAAAAATGGATTAGCTGAATAATAAAGTAATAGCTAGACAAAGCTAGAATATTATCAGTTCGCCACATCATATATTTAGTTGTAATTAAATTCAAATAACATTTAATCACCTGGTTGGAGAATTTCGGGTGATCTAGTACTTTAATTGAATGATACGCCTTGTACCGTATTTGTTTCTACTTGTTGTATAATATATCTTGTAGCATATTCTATTATGCTTGTTACAATTTTAACGTTACTGGGATAATAAAATAACAGTAAGAGCTAAAAATGGATTAGCTGAATAATAAAGTAATAGCTAGACAAAGCTAGAATATTATCAGTTCGCCACATCATATATTTACAGTTGTAATTAAATCCAAATAACATTTAATCACCTGGTTGGAGAATTTCGGGTGATCTCGTACTTTAATTGAACGCCTTGTACCGTATTTGTTTCTACTTGTTGTGTAATATATCTTGTAGCATATTCTATTATGCTTGTTACAATATACTGTTATTGTAAATAAAATACATTCTTAATCTCTACTAATATTATAAAGAGGTAAAGTCTGTGACGTTGTAGGGGGTAATCTCCGGAACTAATGGTCCGATTTGAATTTTTTTTTCAGTGTTACATAGATCAATTATAAGGAAAGGTTATAGGCTATTAATACCAATAGGTGCGGAGCACTAATGAAGAATGTTTCAAAATCGGGGGTTTCCACTTCAGAGTTTCCGCTGCGTTTTTTTTTTTTCTCGAACTGACTACGCTATTGACCTGGTAGGGTCTTCACAGCTTCACCGGACTACTAAGGTTGGCGCTTAAGGCACACAACCGATTTTTGGTTTTAGGTAACATACACAAGGGCGCACGCACACCTCGGCTTGGGCTGTTACCGAAAAAAGACGCGTCTGTCCTAGCTAAACTATTCTAAGCTATTCATACATATAGACATTTGTGAACCATGCAATCGAAATTGCATGATTCACAAATGAATACGTGTATATCGGAATGAAACGAACTAAAACTATTCGATTCAGTTCGATGAGGGAAAAAAACAAAACCCTCCCACCATGTGTATGTATGTGCACGTGTGTGAGAGAGATGATCTCATATGTGTGTTCAAGTGATGTAGGTGAGTCACTGTATCGCGAAAATAATATCACGAGGGCTCCGCGCGGGGACGACCTAGGCTCGAGATATTATTGAGAACCGCGATGTGTGCGGGAGCTAAAAAGGATCGATTACAAAAGCGCGGGCGCAACACGCATTTAATAAGATCGAATTTAAATTTACTTAACGGCGACGGCGCCGAAATCTAAAAATAGACATAACAAAAATTATTATTATTGTTTGACGGTTATTTTTAGGGGAAGATAGACGTAAATACGCGATTTACTCTATCTTATTTGAGTTATTTATTTTTTAACAGCTGCGCGCGCGAGCCGTTGTAGTGTAGCCGCGATGGCTGGAAATCTATGGATTGCCGTGACGGCACCTAGTAGCGGATTACGAGAGCACTCTTCGTACGCCGAGATCTCCGAGATCTCGTGGAAAATGAGTAGTTGACCTGCGTAGTCAATACTCGATAGGGAAAAGGAGTATGCGGGGTCATCCTGTGAAGGATTAGCCGCCGGAGGTTTGGGAGTGTGCTGGGACGCGGGTTTAGGAGCCCACGGGGCCTGAGGGGCCCGGTAGGGGCGGGGGGGCGCACTAGTCGCGGGTACGGACGCTGCCGGTGCACGAGACGTGCCCGGCAGGTTCGGGAAGGCCTCTCGAGACATGAGAGGCGGAGGTCGAGGACGGGCGGGGGCAGCGGCCGTCTTAGACGGCGACGCCTGCCTGGGGTATCGAGGGCGCTTTGTGCGCGGGGCGCGGGGACATCCGCGATAATTCGCGGTATGGCCCACGCCGCGGCACAGAACACAGCTCGGAGGGTCGGAGGCGTCTTTCGTGCGAGAACACTCCCTAGTGGAGTGGTCGCCGAGGCACTTAACGCACCTGGGTTTCAGGCGACAGTTTCGTGCGGAGTGTCCGTACACCTGGCAGTTGTGACACTGCGAGGGCACAGACGTTTTGCGCGGCGGCTCGACTATGACGCCGGAGAGGCCGCAAAGGGATGTAAGATTAAAAATCGCTTTCCCCTGAGGGGTGCGATCGAGGACAACGAGAACCATATCATATGGAGCCCTGGTGCGCGGAGAGCGCATACGATGAACCTCGCGAACAGGAATCTTCTGTTCCTTGAGGTCGTCTGAAATGTCGTCAGTCGGGAGTTCTGAGGGGACTCTACGGATCACAACCCGTAGTTTACGCTCCTCTTCGAGAGAGTGCGTGAAATAGCCCCACTGGTTGTCCCGAAGGAAACGAGTGAGGTTGCGATGGGCGGTGGACGTGGCTACCTTCACCTGAATACCTACAGCGGTATTCACGGCGGAGGTGTAAGGGATACCTGCCGTTTCCAGCAGGCTAGAAATCTCAACCCAAGACGCTTTGTCTTGGATCGTAACGGGGGGCGGTGGGCGGGGCTTCTTGCCCGAAACTGCGGAACCCGCAGCCACGGGCGAGTCGGGTCTAGAGGGCGCTGGTGTCGCCTTTGGCACTTTCGCGCCATCGACGTTTGCGATCTTTTTAGAGGGCAATTTGTCCTCCGGATCGGAAGAGGAGTTCGAGCGCTTCTTGCGCGGTTTGCGGTGCGTGACGGTGGTGAAGCCATCGTCCGCAGCAGGGGCTTGCTCAGCCTGAGGGGCTTGCTCGGCAGGGGGATCCTGCTGAGCAGGAGGGTCTTGCTCCATGTCGGAGCCGGAGTCGGAG
This sequence comes from Antheraea pernyi, assembly GCA_015888305.1. Classification (NCBI taxonomy): domain Eukaryota; kingdom Metazoa; phylum Arthropoda; class Insecta; order Lepidoptera; family Saturniidae; genus Antheraea; species Antheraea pernyi. Next base: position 1,304,621 of record MU158763.1, on the reverse strand, counting down.
TCGGAGTCATCGCTATCGCGATCGGCTGGGATTGGGAAGTTGTTGGAAGCCTCGATCTTGGCATAGATCGAGGGAGCGGGCTTAGAGGAATGAGGGAGCTCGATGCGAAGCTTCGCAGCATACGCATCGTAATCGTCTACGAGACGAGGACAAATAGTGGCTATGAAGCAGCGGAGGCTAATGAGCTCGGTCTCTAAGAGACTGATCTCTCGTTCAGCGGCCATACTGGGGCCTGGGGAGGGGAGTGGTGTAGGGGAAGACATGTGAAAACTCCCTGCCAGAGGGGCAGGGGTTGCGCGCCTTAATGAATTTAACGGACTATCCCGAGTCCGGATCAAAGGGAGCTGTGGGCGATGTGCAATGCCACACAGAGGACCTACAGTGCCTAGGGGGAAGCCCTAACACTTCTTTCTTCTCTTCAGCCGGCGCGGCGACACGACGAAACGAAGAGGAGCACGCAGACGCACCGAAAAGTGCGGTTTGACGTACTGAAAAGTACGGTTTCCTACGTTCTGATAAGAACGCGTAAACGAATGACGACAGACAGGATAGAATACGACTGACGAAACAGGATAGAACACGAACACGAAACCCAATATTCTCGATACGGACAAAGAACACTCGCGTAAAAACACCAACTGACTGATGACGTCACGTAACGATGTAAACAAAGTCGTATCGAGAACACTAGAGCGCACGTCCTTTTGCCACGAACACAACAATCGGACTCCCCCTTTTCCGCTGCGTGTTAGCGTTAATCAAAAGTAACAATTCCAAGCGGGCAGAAGCTAGTAAATAAATAATTTGTAATAAACAATGCCTTCCATAGTAACATCATTTTTCGAAGTGGATGGGTGTTTCTTAGACTTTTTTGATGTGTGTATATAGAGTTCTATATACATCCCCGATAGAAGAACCGATATAACATCTCCAATTAGCATATAACATGATTTATATGGAACACATAAAATGATAAACAACAACAACTGTTCTGAGTGTGGATGTACTGCTGTAGTAATATTGACAGGAGACATGTGTCAACGTTGGTGTAATAGTAGGTGAGGTCTGCGGGTGGACAAGCCTACTCCCCTTGTACCCCAACTGCGTCCCTCGATACCTAAATTTGTGTTCTGTGCATCTATACTTCAGAGACTGCGTTTCCACTAGACGCTCACGACCGCGAGTTTTCCCGTTCCACTTACTTGCGGGCGTTACAATCGTACACCCAAGAGGAACGCATAATGAGAGCGTTCAGGTAAATAATACAAATGGCTGTCTAGAAATAATAAAGCAAAAGCTTTAAAAGGTTAGAGTCTTAACAGTAAATTGTAATAATTATTATGTAAATTGATTTAAAGTATGTTGGAAGATAAATGTATAATTCAATTTAATTTTAGTGCAGTATTTAATTCATTTGCATTCAAATAAAACAAGAATGTCTTTTGAGGCAACAGTAGGATATTTGATGATAATTGTATATATTATTGAACTATGTTATAAAATTAGTAAACAGAAATATTATAGACCGCCCAATATGTAATGGTTTTTTTTTTTTGTTATCAGTAATGATGTATTGTTTATTTGGTTAGTTATGATATACATACCTAATACATTTTCTTTTCAAATAATTAAAAACCAACTAATATAGTCCATTAGGAATATATAAAACTAAGCATTTCAAATACAAAACATAGATATATTACTCATATAAAAATACAAAAAAGACTTTATTCAGTGCTTATGTCTTTGTTTCAGGTTCATATAGCTCTCGGCAAATTGGTTTTATCCACATTGTAAATATTCGAAATGGTAAGTTATTCATTTTGTATAGATATCATTATTACATCAATACAAATATTTCTTATTACCAGTTGAATCTACATAAATGTATAGTTTTGTAACAATATAAGCCTGTTGTGTCTATGCTTATCCTGTAATTGGTTTGAATATGTGTACATATAAAATGGTTTGTTTAGTAAATCTATCTTGTATTTCTTTTGAAATTCCTATCATCAAAATATTAAAATTTTTAAATCCAGTGTGTAATACTCAACATATGTTTATTTATTTATATGCTTTTCACATACTTGTTAATGATATGTTTTTAAATATTAGCAGGGTGATGATCCACCCTACTTGCCAGTGGGAACTGACGTTAGTGCAAAGTATAAAGGTGCATTCTGTGAAGCAAAAGTAAAGAAAGTTGTGAGGAATATAAAATGCAAGGTAAATATTCAATATCATTATCATTTAATTAATTACAGGTGATACAATGACAGAACTTTACAATAATTTGTCGGCCATAGTTGGCCAAATAGAAGATTATCAATTAATATGATATGAGCGTCTTTAGTAAATAATGGCCTACACTCTACTCAATATAAGAATATCAGTCAAAGCCAGAGTCAAAATATAATTCCTTTCAAAAGAACTGTTAACATGATTTCTGATCATAATATCTTTATACAATATAATTTATGCTAAAAACAGGTTAGTTCTGGATTCTGGATCTCCATGGTTCTTTCAAATTTTAACATACTTTATAATAATCTAGAACCATAACAACCACTACAATTGTAACAACTGAGAAGTGAAAATAGTGTGCGCTCACGGTCGTCTAGTGGAACGGCTAAAAGTAAAAGGCTGTTGTGAACGTCTTGTGGAACGCGCCCAGAGCGATTAAAAAGTATATTTAACATAGATGATAAAGGTCGGAAGCCTAATTTTTGCCAACTAGATGTTAATTGACGACGCTTTTTATAGAGATTAATACGATTAATCTTGTAAAAAATTACAATAATACATCATTATCTTCAACTGTATGTTCGTCGTTAGTACATTTTAATTTAGATTTATTTAGCATACCTACTTTACGTATAAAATATTTACTTTGGATCAGTATTGTAGATATCCCCAAAAGATCGGTATCTCATTACGTTAAATTAGCTGTAATTTATTACGGTATATGGAGCTTGATTATCGAAATGAAGTGTATTTTATTTTAGTGGATAACGACAACACTAACAAACGATTTACCTAGCTCTCATTTTGTACGAAATAAACTATGTATTAGATAATAGCGAATAACTGTGAAATTAGAATATACTTTATTGTTATATATTACGGCAATATAATGATAATCATTTTCTTCAAATATGATTTTGAAGTAAAACTTTCTTACGCACGATTAACTTGGGGAGTATAAAGCTGGTGAATGCGTAACGAGAGTTTTACGAAAAGTGTTATCGGGCCAGGAGAAAGGACGTTGAGAGGAAGATATAAGTATTAAGTTAGTGCTAGATAGCCAGTTACGTTTCGTATATCTAAGATACAGTGCAGGCCTATTGCCTGTATTACACTGTAGGAGCAGGAGAGAGCAATGCGTGTGCGAATTTTCTTTCCCTCTTCCTCCCATAGCCAGTCAGTGGTTCTAAAGTAGTTTTACTTCAGTCGTGTAGTGTAAAGCGCACTTGTTTTTGAAGTTATACTTCTTTTGGCGCGTTAGGGAAAAATGATAAGAGTAAATTTTTATAATGCGCGCGCACACCGTCACGAAAACTCGACACCTTTTTTTTTAACGTGGGGACATCCCTTATGGCCGAGTCGCACGGACTAAAACCCCACGGTGTACGTCTGCCGCTATAGTTGTGGCGGCACGAGATCTCTATAGACTTCATCGTGCCGCCCCAGCGGTTGGCCCAGCAGCGAAAGCGCCGCCGCCGGGCCCCGTCTTGTTAGGAGACAGCCGGATACACACCGGCCGTCTCCTCCGTCCGCCGGACGTGTGCAATGGGAAGATGGGTCCCCCGACCCATCCTCCCCGGTCCAGCTATGGTGGGAGGAGGCGATCAAACTGCCGCCTCCTCCTGCCTGTCCTCCGTTGGCGGAGAGGGTCACTTTGAGGATCTTGCTCACGAACCCTCTCCGCCGCCTCCTTCTGCGAGACGACTTCCTCGCAGAAGGCGGCCATTGCGTTCCACACTTCCTCACTGCCGAGCATGGCCGCAACCACGCTCGGCAGTGACAGATCTTGCCCTACCGTCGCAGCCAGAGTGCGACGTTGCTCCTCCCACGCAGCACACTCAAACAGTGTGCTGCGTGGTGTCCGGGTCAACGCCACACTGATGGCATACGGCAGTCGGCTCCCTGCGTGCTATCCGGTACAGGTACCAACCGAAGCAACCATGTCCAGTCAGAACCTGCACCAGACGGAACGTCAGGGAGCCCCATCCTCTATTAAGCCAATCCGGCAGGACCGGGCGGACAGCGTCGATCGTGTATCGACAGTACCGCGCATCCGCCAGGTCCCGCCTCCACCTTTCCACCACTTCATCCCTCTTCTCTCTTCTCCTTTCCTCTATTTCTATGGGAGCTAGAGGCTCCCCCATCCGTTTCTTAACCATTGATATACGGCGGCAAGCACCTCCGCCTCTAGCTCTCAGGGAAGGGAGCCGGCCAGCACCATGGCCGCCCCCGAGGACACCATGCGGTATCCCTGTATCACCCTCAACAAAAAAAAAACCCGACACCCTGAAGTTAGCTATAGTCAACATTTTGTTTCTTTGTATTTGTTGTTTGTATTTCTTTGTACTAAAACTTTCAATATATTAAATACCTTTTTTCTATTGTTAGTGTCGTTTTTTCTACAAACGTAGAATAAGGCGAAAGATAAAATTTTTGAAAAGATTTTAATCTTGTTACGCCAAAGAAGTATAACTTCTAACGCGTGTACATAAGTAGACACACACTTTTTTATTTTAAATAGATGTATATAAAGTTCTATATACATCCCTGATAGAAGCACCGATATAACATCTCCATTTAGCATATAACATGATTTATATGGAACACATAAAATGAGTATATTTTATACCTTGTATATTAAAACACGATTATATACCAAATATGAAGATTTTCTTATAATTATGACTCACGCAACACGCCTAGTTTCCTTTTGTCTCTTCTTCAGTTGCTGCGAATAAAAATGATCTAATTTAATAAAAAAAAATTAATTAAAATTGTTTTTGTTTATTTAAGGAATTTCTTACAATCAGAACTTTGTCTTCCCAATCTTAGAGGAATATAGTGTCGGTTGTAGAATCGATATTTCCGTCGCTTCTGGTCACACCATATTCATAATGTTTACGATGTGGGAGTCTGTGGAAGTGTAGATATAGGTTTTTAACGTCAGCGTTTTGATAAAAATGGTTGACGATGCCTTTATTCGAATAATTCATAGTGTTTATATTCTCTGATTTCAACTTAATCTCTTTTCTTAACAACTGGTTTAATATTTTATCTTTTCAATTTTCTTTTAAGTTTCAATCTTTTACCAAGGCTCGCAACCCTTGCTGCAATTATTGATTGATCAGGTAACGTAAACAGAAATATTATAGACCGCCCAATATGTAATGGTTTTTTTTTTTTGTTATCAGTAATGATGTATTGTTTATTTGGTTAGTTATGATATACATACCTAATACATTTTCTTTTCAAATAATTAAAAACCAACTAATATAGTCCATTAGGAATATATAAAACTAAGCATTTCAAATACAAAACATAGATATATTACTCATATAAAAATACAAAAAAGACTTTATTCAGTGCTTATGTCTTTGTTTCAGGTTCATATAGCTCTCGGCAAATTGGTTTTATCCACATTGTAAATATTCGAAATGGTAAGTTATTAATTTTGTATAGATATGATTATTACATCAATACAAATATTTCTTATTACCAGTAGAATCTAGATAAATGTATAGGTTTGTAACAATATGAGCCTGTCGTGTCTATGTTTATCCTATAATTGGTTTCAATATTACATGGTATAGTTACATATAAAATGGTTTGTTTAGTAAATCTATCTTGTATTTCTTTTCAAATTCCTATTATCAAAATATTAAAATTGTTAAATCCAGTGTGTAATACTCAACATATGTTTATTTATTTATATGCTTTTCACATACTTGTTAATGATATGTTTTTAAATATTAGCAGGGGGATGATCCACCCTACTTGCCAGTGGGAACTGACGTTAGTGCAAAGTATAAAGGTGCATTCTGTGAAGCAAAAGTAAAGAAAGTTGTGAGGAATATAAAATGCAAGGTAAATATTCAATATCATTATCATTTAATTAATTACAGGTGATACAATGACAGAACTTTACAATAATTTGTCGGCCATAGTTGGCCAAATAGAAGATTATCAATTAATATGATATGAGCGTCTTTAGTAAATAATGGCCTACACTCTACTCAATATAAGAATATCAGTCAAAGCCAGAGTCAAAATATAATTCCTTTCAAAAGAACTGTTAACATGATTTCTGATCATAATATCTTTATACAATATAATTTATGCTAAAAACAGGTTAGTTCTGGATTCTGGATCTCCATGGTTCTTTCAAATTTTAACATACTTTATAATAATCTAGAACCATAACAACCACTACAATTGTAACAATTTATTGACTCAGTTTCCGAATTTGTACCAAAACAGAACGACTATATTGAATCCATCACGATTCTACTACTATCCTTCTTTAAATATGTGAAAAAAATTATTATAACCATATTTAAAGAAGGATAGTAGTAGAATCGTGATGGATTCAATATAGTCGTTCTGTTTTGGTACAAATTCATAGTGATCATATTACAGTGTTCAGGTGTAAAGGGTGTGGTTGCCTTTTCCTTGGTGCATTGTTTTATTGTTCCAGGATATGGTCCAATGCCATTGTTCAGAGTAGCTTGCTTTGAGCAAATTGAGCCATAACTACATTTAATTTTCTTTTCTTTCGTACTGACTACTGTATTGTCCTAGCAAGGTCTTACTAGCTTCACCGGACTACTAAGGCGAGCGAGATCGGTATCTCATTACGTTAAATTAGCTGTAATTTATTACGGTATATGGAGCTTGATTATCGAAATGAAGTGTATTTTATTTTAGTGGATAACGACAACACTAACAAACGATTTACCTAGCTCTCATTTTGTACGAAATAAACTATGTATTAGATAATAGCGAATAACTGTGAAATTAGAATATACTTTATTGTTATATATTACGGCAATATAATGATAATCATTTTCTTCAAATATGATTTTGAAGTAAAACTTTCTTACGCACGATTAACTTGGGGAGTATAAAGCTGGTGAATGCGTAACGAGAGTTTTACGAAAAGTGTTATCGGGCCAGGAGAAAGGACGTTGAGAGGAAGATATAAGTATTAAGTTAGTGCTAGATAGCCAGTTACGTTTCGTATATCTAAGATACAGTGCAGGCCTATTGCCTGTATTACACTGTAGGAGCAGGAGAGAGCAATGCGTGTGCGAATTTTCTTTCCCTCTTCCTCCCATAGCCAGTCAGTGGTTCTAAAGTAGTTTTACTTCAGTCGTGTAGTGTAAAGCGCACTTGTTTTTGAAGTTATACTTCTTTTGGCGCGTTAGGGAAAAATGATAAGAGTAAATTTTTATAATGCGCGCGCACACCGTCACGAAAACTCGACACCTTTTTTTTTAACGTGGGGACATCCCTTATGGCCGAGTCGCACGGACTAAAACCCCACGGTGTACGTCTGCCGCTATAGTTGTGGCGGCACGAGATCTCTATAGACTTCATCGTGCCGCCCCAGCGGTGAAAATGTATGTTTACAGGTAACTTTGAAAACTGGAGGTGGATCTATAACAGTCAATGATGATGTTATTAAAGGAACATTGAGAGTAGGCAGTACTGTTGAAATAAAGCAGGATCCTAAGAAAGAAGCCATGGAGGCTGTAATAACAAAAGTTCAAGATTGTAGTCAATATACTGTTGGTAAGTGATATATTTACTTCATAATTATATATTTGTATTATTGGTTTTGTACTTACCCATTGTGATGACATTTTATGTTTGTAGTGTTTGATGACGGTGATATTACGACTTTACGGCGTTCTGCCCTCTGTCTTAAAAGTGGGAGACATTTTAATGAAAGTGAAACCTTGGATCAACTTCCTCTAACACATCCTGAACATTTTTCTACTCCTGTCATTGCTGGACGTAGAGGCAGGAGAGGGAGAGCTCAGTAAGTTACTATACATGTATTTCATAAGTATTGCATTTATAAGTTATTATTATTTTATGCAGTGCTAGCAACCCTCCATGGCTTCACAGGGGTGCAACATATTAATTTGGAATTGTAACTTCATAAGGGTCCAAGGGATTTGAAAATTCATACCCAATTCTTTTTATAACACTTTAATATTCCAAGTTCATAAAAGTAAATTCTGGTCATGGTTTAAGTATATAATTTGTCAAGGTTTTTATTATATTATCAGATTAGGACAATGTCTGCCAGGCCCATAATATAATATAAAAATTAAAACCAACTTTAAAAATTTTACTTTAAAAGATTGTACCACAAATGACTTCACCCATATACTATGAACCCATTTGAAATATCGTCTTTCCAATAAAAAAGAACTTTCCAAATTGGCTTATAAATGAAGTTCTGAGGTAACAAATGTAGAAAATAAAATGCAATTTTGAAATAATTGAAAATCTATATAAATAGAGGCAAAATAGCAAATACATAGTCCCCTTTCCGTTTCTGAATCGATTTTCTTTATTTTTGTATAGGAAATAATTAGGACCTTTTTTAGTGTTTGTTATCAAAAATGAAAAATTGGAAATGGTACTTTTCTTTTATTTGTGTATTCATGATACTTCACGATCCATAATATTCATAAATATACAAGGTGTTATAAAATAATACTATCAATACAAATACTACTATACAACAAAGAGAATGTAAGTTAAAGTTTGTTCTAAAGTATAGATATAATCGTAATAAACCTAGGCATGGCCGGTGCCGAAAGCTGCAAGGGGCGACCCAGAGTTAATAAATAACCTTGGATAATAAATCGGACAATAAAACCCTTCTTTTTTGTTTCTGCCGTTCCCACGTTCTCTTTCACTTCACCCAACGGTCGTTGACACTGCTTTAATATAGACATTTAGAGGATTGCATATAATTTTTTTATTTTTCTAAATAATTAGGTCAAATTTTAAGCACCTATTTTTTTAATTAATTTAGAATCTAGTACAGAGTATCCTCCATAAATATTTCTACTGTCTAAACTTTCAGCCTGTATATATTCATAAAGTTTATACACTTTACTATTTTCGAATTTCGACCATTAGTATTTATAAATATGTTCATTAGGTCAGATGACAGTGAAGGCGATGGTAGTACGAGGCGTCTAAAGGCGGACAGTGCCGAACGCGAACCTCACGTCGGTCGCGTAGTTCTTGTCGAAGCGGCGAGTGGGGCGGAAAGACGTCGTCCGCATCAACCTGCATTCCCAGCGCTCGTTGTAGCGCCCACGGGACAAATTAAAGTCAAGGAAGATTATCTTGTGCGCTCATTTAAAGATGGAAGATAGTAAGTTTTTTTTATTTCTAACTAGCGGACCCGGCCTATGTTGTAATAAAAAAACCTTGACAAATTATATACCTAAACTGACCCCATGAAACACTATATCTAATGGTGAAATCCACATAAAAAACCGTTCAGTCGTTTTTGAGTTCATAGCAAACAGACAGAAAGACACAGATGTAGCAGAGGACTTTGTTTTATAATATGTAGTGATACATATTTGAAAATTCTGGTGAGCGTATTTGACCATAATTCAAACTTTTTCAAGTTTTAATATGATTGAGAAAAAAAACAATTAGTGCTAAGTTTTTTATAACTCTAAAGCTAGTCAGTAGCTATTAAACAGAAAAGAAGAAAATAGGTTGAGAAACATAGGAAGAAGATTTACTGAACATTTATGTCGCTGCCTACTTAGACATAGATATGTACAACATTACTCAGGTATATTACAATATCATAGTTTGAATACATTTTTCAGTATACTCTGCCAATTGAACTGCACAGATGACAAAGTGGTTTAACAGTTACCATGCTGTTGTTTTATTATTTGTTTGTTTGTATGTACATAATATGTATATTTATTTATCGAGTTAGGGAAACATACATGACTTATTATATAATTAAATTTAAAGAAAAGGAACACAACAATGAAGCTTCCACAAATTATTCTGCCAATTAGACCCCTATTAAAACCAATAATAAAAATTGTTCGTATTACAGTCATTGTATATATTTGTTACATTATTCGTTTTGTACAGAGGCAGGAGAGATTGAGGGTAGAGATTCGACAATGAATAAATGAATGTTCAACTGTGAGTCAAGTTTGTGCCCCATAGATATGTCTTACATTTCAAAATAAGCGAAATCCAGTTTTAATCATTAATATAGCATGTTTATTTTTTTTTGAGGTTTGCAGTTTTTGTACAATTAGAAGGAAGTTCAAATTTTGCCCTCCAAAAGGTTGTTAGTTTTTTTTATCTTCATATTATACATGTACAAAATTTGAAGATTTTGAAAAATAGCGTAAAATATTACAAACAGCAACAATTGGATTTATCTCATTTTCATATGTAATGACTCAAATGTATGTTTGTACATCCCTTGCGATACAGCCTAAGCCCTAATATAAGAATTGTTAAAAAAAAATCAGGAATTAACATGAATCGATTTAGTTACACAGTACCAAAGAAGGAGGCACGTGAATTTCGCAAAGGCAGTGCACCACCCGAATGGGCGGGAGTGGAGGCAGCACTGCAGTACCTTAATCAGGGCGTTTTACCGCCACATTGGGACAGGGATTCACTCTTCAATGAACCTAGGAACACTTCCGATGATGTATGTATTGTTAGCTTTATACCAATATTAGTGTTTGCCTGTGGTTTCTCTCTTGTTCATGTAGAATTAATTATTCCCTCCGGCACATTTTTCTGGTTGTAAGGTACCGTATCTCCTTTTCTGTGTCTCTGACAATGTCATGATGATTGGTAGAGTGCTTAAAACATGAAAACTTATCAAATAAGCTCAATGTGATATTTATAATATTAATATGGTATATATTAAATCACTTTTTTATGGTAGCTCGGCACAGAAACGTCACTGTAACTGAGTGTAAGCAAAGTACAATCCAAAAGCAATGGTGACTACCAAAGATATCAGCAATCCATCGGCGGTTATCGCTGTAGGCTTGCATCTTGACTGTTGTATCTTGAAATGCTACAAACTAAAATAGAGTCACTATGAGGTGTTTATCACCATACATATGGTAGTTGTGACCTGTCTAATTACAGATCCTTGCCACACTGTTTAGTTGTTGATAAAATTCTGATTTTCAATACAATTGTAAACTTACAGATGAACTTATAGATCACCTTCATTAAAAGTATCTATATTTTATCCAAATGGAATAAAAATGTATTAATTGTAGTAGTTTGGAAAGTAGTTAATCAAATTATGTCGTTTAGAGTTCTGACGATGAGCCTCGCGAGGAGAAGGACCACTTTGTAGCGCAACTCTACAAGTTTATGGACGATCGAGGAACACCGCTTAATAGAAACCCGACTATTGCTACTAAGGATATCGACTTGTATAGATTATTTAGAGTAAGTGTATATTTATACCAGCGGTCTAAATCGACCATGATATGAGATACAAGGTTCTCCACTTGTTAATACGGAGATACTAGTAAGACGAGGCAGACATTGTCCCCCTCTGATACTAAAAAATCCTTGACAAATTATATACTGAAACCTTTCTCCTGAATCATTGGTGAAAACCATATGAAAATCCGTTCAGTAGTTTTTGAGGTTATCGTGAACAGACAGACATACGCGGTAGGGGGCTTTGTTTTATACTATGTAATGATTATTATCTGTATTTCTTTTTGATTGTTTTTTTTTCTCAATAGAATATTTTTACGAATAGATTTGTAAATATAGACTTGTGCTTGTCAATGGTATAGAAAAAAAATCTATACTCTCTCCTAATACTGTTTTTGTTGGTAACACTGAAACTTGACAATATCCACCAAACAGACAAGGAGAAAAATGTACTGAACTGCTTTATCTTAACCTATTTACTATTAATATATTTTGAAATTACATTCTCTAACACATAAGAGTCATTTTTAACACGAGTTATATGTTTCTACCAGGTTGTTCAAAAATTAGGAGGATACAACAGAGTCACAAATCAGAATCAATGGAAAACTATTGCTGACAAAATGGGTTTCCATCCTGTTACGACTAGTATCACAAACCTTTGCAAGCAAGCTTATAAAAAGTATGTCTATTTTTTGTATATATTATATACCAATATTTTTAGTTGACTTAAAAAAGGAAAACATTCTCAATTTGGTTGTTTTTTATGTTTGTCACTACAGAGCTTCTATAATTTAGAATAATCTTTTTTTTATTGTATAGAGGATATTTTCAAGGTGATTTCAGTTTAACTTCATTAGAATTGGAACATTACGAATATACCAATAGATATAGATAATCCAAATTAGGCCACTATGATCAAAGTTGTTCTGTTGCATTTTTAGAGTAGACATTTTTGAAATTTTTTTAAATGGTATAATTCTCGTTTTTTTTTTTTTATAATATACTTAAAACTCTGTGATAATGATAGAACCTCAGTAAGTATGATATGCTTTATAATTCTACAATAAACTTTCGCTAATGAAGAACATAATGATGAAACCAGAGATTGCTTCAATTTCTTCCTAGTTCTACATATAAGTTAAAAAATGTTCATAGATACAGCCCCTCGCCGTTATACAATATTTGTGCCGTTACGTTAAAATAAGCTAAATCCAATTTTAACCGTTCCTACTATTTTACGTTATTTTTCAAGATCTTCAAATTATGTACATGTAAAATATAAAGATCACAAGATGAAATTAGAAACCTTTCGAAGGGTAAAATTTGAACTTTGTTATTTTGTCCTCGGTGTATAATATGAATTAAATTAAATTGGAAATATTAAAAAAAAAATGTTATATCAACAATTAAAATTGGAATTACCTCGACAGACAGACGCGGTAGGGGACTTTGTTTCGTACTATATGATGATTATTATCTGTATTTCTTTTTATTGTTTTTCTCAATGCTAAAAACTATATTGAATGTTGTAAAAATATTGTAGCTTGTAAACGTAATGAGCGTGAAGTATTACAAATAGATTTTTTGTAGTCCAGTGAAGCTGTTAAGACCTTGCTAGGGCAATAACGTAGTCAGTTCGAAAAAAAAACCGAATAGCTTTATAAATATAGACTTGTGCTTCCCCTATGGTATAGAAAAAAAAATCTATACTCTAATGCTTTTTTTGCTGGTAACACTGAAACTTGACAATATCCACCAAACAGGCGAGGAGAAAAATGTACTGAACTGCTTTATCTTAACCTATTTACTATTAATATGTTTTGAAATTACATTCTCTAACACATAAGAGTCATTTTTAACACGAGTTATATGTTTCTACCAGGTTGTTCAAAAATTAGGAGGATACAACAGAGTCACAAATCAGAATCAATGGAAAACTATTGCTGACAAAATGGGTTTCCATCCTGTTACGACTAGTATCACAAACCTTTGCAAGCAAGCTTATAAAAAGTATGTCTATTTTTTGTATATATTATATATTTAATGGAATAGGTCTTGTCTTCTCAATTTGGTTGTTTTTTATGTTTGTTACTGCAGAGCTTTTAAAATTTGGAATAATCTTTTTTTATTGGATACAGGATATTTTCAAGGTGATTTCAGTTTAACTTCATTAACATTGGACCATAGATTACGAATATACTATCAGATAACTTCTCAAAATCGAATAAGAAATGTATAATTGAGATATTATGGGTTTATGATAATCCAAACTAGGCCACCTAACTATGGAAAAGTTGTTCTGTTGCATTATTAAAGTACACATGTTTGAAATAAAAAAAATTGTGGTATAATTCTCGTTTTTTGTTCTTTCGTTTTTTGATAATGTATTTAAAACTATGATAATGATAGAACCTCAGTATATGATATGCTTTGTAATTCTACAATAAACTTTCGCTAATGAAGAACATAATGATGAAACCAGAGATTGCTTCAATTTCTTTCTAGTTCTACATATAAGTTAAAAAATGTTCGTAGATACAGCCCCTCACCGTTATACAATATTTGTGCCGTTACGTTAAAATAAGCTAAATCCAATTGTAACCGTTCCTACTATTTTACGTTATTTTTCAAGATCTTCAAATTATGTACATGTAAAATATAAAGATCACAAGATGAAACTAGAAACCTTTCGAACGGTAAAATTTGAACTTTGTTACTTTGTCCTCGGTGTATAAAAATTGGAAATATTAAAAAAAAATGTTATATGAACAATTAAAATTGGAATTACCTCATTTTGAAATGCAACTCATTTGTCTAATTCATATAATGTTATACAGGTTTTTACACAGTTTTGAGGATTTCTACCGTAAATTAGGAGTGACATTGGTTGCGCATCCGAGAGGGGCTCGTACTCCTCCCGCGGGTCGCTCACTCATTCGTGACAGAGACAAGCAGCCACCTACCTCGTCCTCTGCTTCGTCAACACCTACTGGTACACCTAGCCAGGTATTACTTTAATATTATTAAAAGGGACGGGACCCCCGGAGCACCCACGACCGGGCCCAGTCACAGGTGCTAGGGGGTAGGAGGGGTAGGAGACTAGGGAGAGGGGAAGGGTGAAGGGGAAAGGATCCGGGACGCTGGGAGACACGAGAATTTCAAACATTATAACTCTCGTGATGGTCGAAATCGGTGAAGTCATAATTTCGCCAGCTTTCCTAAATCATAAACTGTACTTAACAAATTCATCTTATAAAAATATAAACTGAAATGCTATTCATAAAAATTTCATAATTTTATTAATGAAAATGTATAGAGAAAAAAATGGAATATTCCCTTTTTTTTGCTTCTATATGCCTCACATACATTGATATACAAAAACCCAAGATGCACACTTAACGTCTCACAGCCGGCACACAAAAATGAGTGCATTATGCAGTCTTTTCAAATAGACTCGCGTCGCTTGCGTCCTTGTACAAACAACTTTAAACTATTTAGGTAAGGTTGAGTTTGCAAAATCATAATCGCATAACTATAGTCTCGCGTCGCTTGCGTCCTTATAAAAACAACTTTAAATCATTCTCGTAAGGTTGAATTTGCAAAATCATAATCGCATAACTAGTCTCGCGTGGCTTGAGTCCTTATAAAAACAACTTTAAAACATTCTCGTAAGGTTGAATTTGCAAAATCATAATCGCATATTACTATAGTCTCGCGTCGCTTGCGTCCTTGTACAAACAACTTTAAATCATTTAGGTAAGGTTGAATTTGCAAAATCCTATACGCATAACTTAACTATAGTCTCGCGTCGCTTGTGTCCTTATAAAAACAACTTTAAATCATTCACGTAAGGTTAAATTTGCAAAATCATAGTTATACGATAGTATAACTATGACTACGTATGTATATTGCTCAGTTTTTACGCCCGGTTTTGAGCGCTGTTTTTATTCGAGACTGTGTGTCTTGGGTTTTTATATGTCAATGCGCACATAATATAAATTTATATAATTCATAACCATTTATTATAATTTTGCTTGTAGCGCGGTAAAGATAAAGAGTCTGACAAAAGTGAAACAGATAAAAGTGACAAGAGTGAAAAAGAGGAAAAAGTGGAGAAAGTCGAGAAGGAGAAGGAGAAACCTCGAAACAGTGACGAAGAAGACAGCGCAGACAATCAACCCCTTGCAATAACTGCTCCAAAGTAAGTTTCCTATTATAAAGTCAATTGAATTTTTAATTAGGATTTTCCAGTTATTATTAAAGATTTTTTATCCATAAAAGGAATGACAAGGATAAGGAAAAGGATAAAGAGAGAGAAAAGTCGTCATCGACTACAACGAGTGAAGAAAAAACCGTTATCACACCTCGCTCTCAGTCCAAAGGTCGCACTACACCTCAAGCTAAGGCAGAGTCTAGTGAGAAGAGGATTCCTAAGAGAAGACCGTTGTCATCAAAGAGTTAGTAAAAATGTCATTTAATAAAGTTATTTAAATCACTGTAGAAACTGGTATAGTTTTTTATTGTCATACTATATAACAGTACAATTTTAATCCCAAAATGCAAATAAAATGAACACTTCTTTAATTGCTAAAACTCGTTAATTACAACTAGTGAACCATATGCCCGTTACTGATTACTAGTATATACCCGTAACTTCGTCTGCGTTATTCTGCGCATGCGCACCACACCGCTTGCTCCGCCTCTTCATGGCAAGAACATACACATTGCTGAACGAGTGCTTATAAAAGTTGTAGTAACTTTAATAACATTTTATTAATACTTACTATTAACCGCGAATTCGTTCCTGTGGAAATTCGAAAAATACTACAACGTAAACACGGTTGTGGACATCACTTTCTTAGTCTATATATTACGTACGAAACCCTATTTAAAAAAAAGGCCTGTCAAAATTGGTCCAGTGTTTCTGAGATAAGCTGAAACATTTTTTTTGTTATGACTATTATGTATACTTTAAGGTGTGCCAAAAAACGACGATTTTTTTTTTTGCTCTCAGCCCATAATATCTTAGAAGATGTCCCAACAAAGATCCTGTTAAAAGCAAAGCTCATAATTCCAATTCTAAGAGGTTCTCCATCGAACTTAAAGTTTTTCCGTATAAATAACATGGAAAACATGACTATTTATTACTTTTTTGTCCTGCAACCTGTGTTATAATTATTTTAAAAAAAAGCGAATGAATGGACCTTTTTTATTATTACATTTAGTACAAAAAAATCTCTATAAGTCGAATTTCTATCTTCAATATTTGATTTGTTATATATATTTCCGTTTTTTTGCATTTTTTAGCCATAAACTGTAAGAGTTACACAAATATATTAAATGAAAAATTTGTAGTACTTAAATATAAATTTCTTCTGTACGTGTGTATGTCACTGAAATCCTCCCAAACGGCTGGACCGATTTTTATGAAATTTTGTGTGCGTGTTCCCGTGGATCCGAGAATGGTTTAGATTGGTAGGTGACGTAGGTGACGCTGCGTTTGACTTTTAGGAATTTTATTTTTTTTCAATGCAAGACAACGTCCGCCGAGCCCGCTAGTGTATTATATATAATCTTTATAGTGTATTTGTTGTAGAATGTGATACATTATAGATTTATTCATTAATATCCAGTTACATTGTAAGAATATTGTTTGTAGGTGAACTTCGTCTGCGTTATTCTGCGCATGCGCACCACACCGCTTGCTCCGCCTCTTCATGGCAAGAACATACACATTGCTGAACGAGTGCTTATAAAAGTTGTAGTAACTTTAATAACATATTATTAATACTTACTATTAACCGCGAATTCGTTCACGTGGAGATTTGAAAAATACTTCAACGTAAACACGGTTGTGGACATCACTTTCTTAGTCTATATTTGTACGAATCCATATTTAAAAAAAATGGCCCGTCAAAATTGGTACAATGTTTATGAGATTAGCTGAAACATTTTTTTTGTTATGACTATTGTATATACTTTAGGGTGTGCCAAAAAACGACGATTTTTTTTTTGCTTTCAGCCCAAAATATCTCAGAAGATGTCCCAGCAAAGATCCTGTTAAAAGCGAAGCTCATAATTCCAATTCTAAGAGGTTCTACATCGAACTTAAAGTTTTTTCGTATATAAATAACATGGGAAACATGGCTATTTATTACTTTTTTGTCCTGCAACCTGTGGTATTAAAAAGAAACGAATGAATGGACCTTTTGGAAGTGAAACTTCTTTAGGCGCATGAGGGTAAAATTTTTACAGATGTAACGTCACGCAGGTATCCAACGGAAGTGACGTCATTTGCAGTAAACGCAGATTAAATAAATAAAAAAACTTTTTATTCTTTTTTCTTGTTTGTATAAATATAAACAAGACTTATAAATTAGTTCCCCAAAGAAGTTTCACTTCTGACATGTGTAATTTGTACGCACGCACTTTTTTTATTATTACATTTAGTACAAAAAATTCTATTAAATCGAACTTCGAATTCCCGTTTTTTTTTTATTTTTAGCTATGAACTGTAAGAGTTACACAAATATATTAAATGGCAAATTTGTAGTACTTTTAAAGTTCTATAGAAATTTTCCCGTCCATTTTTTCATATCATCAATAACAACAAAACTTACAGGCTCATGTATATTTATTTTTTCAAATGTTTGCTCGTACGAAATGAAATATCGATAATAAAAAAAACATCAAACAAAATAGTTAAAAAAAATACTACTGTTTGTAGGACAAAAAAGTAATAAAAAAAGTGCATGCGTACAAAGTACACATTAAGTGAAACTTCTTTGGCGAACTAATTTATAAGTCTTGTTTATATTTATACAAACAAGAAAAAAGAAAAAGAAGAATAAAAAAGTTTTTTTATTTATTTAATCTGCGTTTACTGCAAATGACGTCACTTCCGTTGCATACATGCGTGACGTTACATCTGTAAAAATTTTACCCTCATGCGCCTAAAGAAGTTTCACTTCAGAAACCATATTTCCCATGTTATTTATACGGAAAAACTTCACGTTCGATGGAGAACCTCTTCGAATTGTATTTTTGATTTCGACTTTTAACAGGAGTTTTGTTGGGACATCTTCTGAGATATTTTGTGCCGAGAGCAAAAAATAAAAATATCATCATTTGTTGGCACACCCTAATAATATACTTACATATTCATTTAGTAAAAAAGCTAATATTCGATATTTCAAGCAGACATTTAAATGTTATTTATTTATATAGATGAAGATGTCCTTATTTTTTTTTTTATTAGGACCGTTTATGTAAACTATAAAATAAAAAAAAAAACTGTTTGAAATCTGACCAGTGGTTCTTGAATGATGCGTGCACAATATAGATGAAAACATTGTTTGTATTATATTTTAGATGCTTATTAATCATGTATTTTTCTTTTATTACCTATCCTTATATATAAATTTCTTCTGTACGTGTGTATGTCACTGAAATCTTCCCAAACGGCTGGACCGATTTTGATGAAATTTTGTGTGCGTGTTCCGGTGGATCCGAAAATGGTTTAGGTTAAACCTGGTTGTGGGGGCTCTACAAGGTTGATTAGCTTGAACGATCCCTTGCCGCCCCCACAAAACGGTCTGTCGGTACACCGTGAGGTTTTAGTCCGTGCGACTCGGACATAACCCACCCTCTCCCCCGGGAGGGTGTCGTATCCATAAGGGATTTCGGACAACGTCCGCCGCGCCCACTAGTATATTATATATAATCTCTATAGTGTATTTGTTGTAGAATGTGATACATTATAGATTTATTCATCAATATCCAGTTACATTGTAAGAATATTGTTTGTAGGTGAAAGTACAGCAGTGAATTCCTCGCTGCGTGCTTCTCGACGTCCCCACGTTTCTACTGATAGCGACAGTTCCGGACGAGCATCTAGGACCTCAAGGTAAAAAAAATATATATCTATTTTATTTTTGCAATAATTTTTATATATGTAGTATAGCTGTGGTCATACTGCTGCCTATTGTATATACTTTAGGGTGTGCCAAAAAACGACGATTTTTTTTTTGCTTTCAGCCCAAAATATCTCAGAAGATGTCCCAGCAAAGATCCTGTTAAAAGCGAAGCTCATAATTCCAATTCTAAGAGGTTCTACATCGAACTTAAAGTTTTTTCGTATATAAATAACATGGGAAACATGGAAAGTTTTAGAACAAACTTTAACTTAGGTCCTCTTTGTTATTTATTAATATCTGTTTTGATATTATTATGTAAATGTGATCATTAAGTATTATATTCTAGAATAGTGCGAGTGTTTAACCTTTCACCTGGTATATAGACTAGCTCTCAGCCTGAATGATGCGTGCACAATATAGATGAAAACATTGTTTGTATTATATTTTAGATGCTTATTAATCATGTATTTTTCTTTTATTACCTATCCTTATATATAAATTTCTTCTGTACGTGTGTATGTCACTGAAATCTTCCCAAACGGCTGGACCGATTTTGATGAAATTTTGTGTTCCCCAAAGAAGTTTCACTTCTGACATGTGTAATTTGTACGCACGCACTTTTTTTATTATTACATTTAGTACAAAAAATTCTATTAAATCGAACTTCGAATTCCCGTTTTTTTTTTATTTTTAGCTATGAACTGTAAGAGTTACACAAATATATTAAATGGCAAATTTGTAGTACTTTTAAAGTTCTATAGAAATTTTCCCGTCCATTTTTTCATATCATCAATAACAACAAAACTTACAGGCTCATGTATATTTATTTTTTCAAATGTTTGCTCGTACGAAATGAAATATCGATAATAAAAAAAACATCAAACAAAATAGTTAAAAAAAATACTACTGTTTGTAGGACAAAAAAGTAATAAAAAAAGTGCATGCGTACAAAGTACACATTAAGTGAAACTTCTTTGGCGAACTAATTTATAAGTCTTGTTTATATTTATACAAACAAGAAAAAAGAAAAAGAAGAATAAAAAAGTTTTTTTATTTATTTAATCTGCGTTTACTGCAAATGACGTCACTTCCGTTGCATACATGCGTGACGTTACATCTGTAAAAATTTTACCCTCATGCGCCTAAAGAAGTTTCACTTCAGAAACCATATTTCCCATGTTATTTATACGGAAAAACTTCACGTTCGATGGAGAACCTCTTCGAATTGTATTTTTGATTTCGACTTTTAACAGGAGTTTTGTTGGGACATCTTCTGAGATATTTTGTGCCGAGAGCAAAAAATAAAAATATCATCATTTGTTGGCACACCCTAATAATATACTTACATATTCATTTAGTAAAAAAGCTAATATTCGATATTTCAAGCAGACATTTAAATGTTATTTATTTATATAGATGAAGATGTCCTTATTTTTTTTTTTATTAGGACCGTTTATGTAAACTATAAAATAAAAAAAAAAACTGTTTGAAATCTGACCAGTGGTTCTTGAATGATGCGTGCACAATATAGATGAAAACATTGTTTGTATTATATTTTAGATGCTTATTAATCATGTATTTTTCTTTTATTACCTATCCTTATATATAAATTTCTTCTGTACGTGTGTATGTCACTGAAATCTTCCCAAACGGCTGGACCGATTTTGATGAAATTTTGTGTGCGTGTTCCGGTGGATCCGAAAATGGTTTAGGTTAAACCTGGTTGTGGGGGCTCTACAAGGTTGATTAGCTTGAACGATCCCTTGCCGCCCCCACAAAACGGTCTGTCGGTACACCGTGAGGTTTTAGTCCGTGCGACTCGGACATAACCCACCCTCTCCCCCGGGAGGGTGTCGTATCCATAAGGGATTTCGGACAACGTCCGCCGCGCCCACTAGTATATTATATATAATCTCTATAGTGTATTTGTTGTAGAATGTGATACATTATAGATTTATTCATCAATATCCAGTTACATTGTAAGAATATTGTTTGTAGGTGAAAGTACAGCAGTGAATTCCTCGCTGCGTGCTTCTCGACGTCCCCACGTTTCTACTGATAGCGACAGTTCCGGACGAGCATCTAGGACCTCAAGGTAAAAAAAATATATATCTATTTTATTTTTGCAATAATTTTTATATATGTAGTATAGCTGTGGTCATACTGCTGCCTGTGAGATGTAAACAATTTTAATACAAAAATAGCACTAAAACTGACTCTATTACAATTCATAAAAATATACTAATCGGTCACTGGTGTCAACTACCCGATACATGAATGTGCGGTCCGTGATTTAACTCGCATGGTTGGATTTAGGCCTTGACCAGAAATGACAACTCCTGGTATAAAAGGATAACTAAAGTGATCAACAAAGACATATAGTTACTGATTATATTATTAAAGAAGAAACTAAATACATTAATATTGGTTTCTAAATCCTGCCATGTCTAATATGAGACTTTTTTTTTCATAATTTCTACAGTCATCGATCCAGATAAAAAACCTATTGTTTGGTATGTAGTACTGATTATTCTGTCAAAATATAAACAAGACTTATAAATTAGTTCCCCAAAGAAGTTTCACTTCTGACATGTGTAATTTGTACGCACGCACTTTTTTTATTATTACATTTAGTACAAAAAATTCTATTAAATCGAACTTCGAATTCCCGTTTTTTTTTTATTTTTAGCTATGAACTGTAAGAGTTACACAAATATATTAAATGGCAAATTTGTAGTACTTTTAAAGTTCTATAGAAATTTTCCCGTCCATTTTTTCATATCATCAATAACAACAAAACTTACAGGCTCATGTATATTTATTTTTTCAAATGTTTGCTCGTACGAAATGAAATATCGATAATAAAAAAAACATCAAACAAAATAGTTAAAAAAAATACTACTGTTTGTAGGACAAAAAAGTAATAAAAAAAGTGCATGCGTACAAAGTACACATTAAGTGAAACTTCTTTGGCGAACTAATTTATAAGTCTTGTTTATATTTATACAAACAAGAAAAAAGAAAAAGAAGAATAAAAAAGTTTTTTTATTTATTTAATCTGCGTTTACTGCAAATGACGTCACTTCCGTTGCATACATGCGTGACGTTACATCTGTAAAAATTTTACCCTCATGCGCCTAAAGAAGTTTCACTTCAGAAACCATATTTCCCATGTTATTTATACGGAAAAACTTCACGTTCGATGGAGAACCTCTTCGAATTGTATTTTTGATTTCGACTTTTAACAGGAGTTTTGTTGGGACATCTTCTGAGATATTTTGTGCCGAGAGCAAAAAATAAAAATATCATCATTTGTTGGCACACCCTAATAATATACTTACATATTCATTTAGTAAAAAAGCTAATATTCGATATTTCAAGCAGACATTTAAATGTTATTTATTTATATAGATGAAGATGTCCTTATTTTTTTTTTTATTAGGACCGTTTATGTAAACTATAAAATAAAAAAAAAAACTGTTTGAAATCTGACCAGTGGTTCTTGAATGATGCGTGCACAATATAGATGAAAACATTGTTTGTATTATATTTTAGATGCTTATTAATCATGTATTTTTCTTTTATTACCTATCCTTATATATAAATTTCTTCTGTACGTGTGTATGTCACTGAAATCTTCCCAAACGGCTGGACCGATTTTGATGAAATTTTGTGTGCGTGTTCCGGTGGATCCGAAAATGGTTTAGGTTAAACCTGGTTGTGGGGGCTCTACAAGGTTGATTAGCTTGAACGATCCCTTGCCGCCCCCACAAAACGGTCTGTCGGTACACCGTGAGGTTTTAGTCCGTGCGACTCGGACATAACCCACCCTCTCCCCCGGGAGGGTGTCGTATCCATAAGGGATTTCGGACAACGTCCGCCGCGCCCACTAGTATATTATATATAATCTCTATAGTGTATTTGTTGTAGAATGTGATACATTATAGATTTATTCATCAATATCCAGTTACATTGTAAGAATATTGTTTGTAGGTGAAAGTACAGCAGTGAATTCCTCGCTGCGTGCTTCTCGACGTCCCCACGTTTCTACTGATAGCGACAGTTCCGGACGAGCATCTAGGACCTCAAGGTAAAAAAAATATATATCTATTTTATTTTTGCAATAATTTTTATATATGTAGTATAGCTGTGGTCATACTGCTGCCTCTATTATATTTTTGCAATAATTCTTATATATGTACTGATATTTTATTTAACAATTCGTATGTAGTATAGCTGTGGTCGTCATACTGCTGCCTGTGAGATGTAAACAATTTTAGTACACAAATACCACTAAAACTGACTCTATTACAATTCATAAAAATATACTAATCGGTCACTGGTGTCAACTACCCGATACATGAATGTGCGGTCCGTGATTAACTCGCATGGTTGGATTTAGCCCTTGACCAGAAATTACAACTCCTGGTATAAAAGGATAACTAAAGTGATCAACATAGACATATAGTCACTGATTATATTATTAAAGAAGAAACTAAATATATTAATATTGTTTTCTAAATCCTGCCATGTCTAATATGAAACATTTTTTTTCATAATTTCTACAGTCATCGATCCAGATAAAAAACCTATTGTTTGGTATGCAGTACTGATTATTTTGTCAACAACTCCAAAATTTCCAGTGCGATTTTTTTTTCTCCAACTGTCTACGTTATTCACCTAGCAAGGTCTTAACAGCTTCACCGGACTACTAAGGCGAGCGCTTAAGGCACTCAGCCGATCAGTGCAAGATGATCGTTTATTATTTTGTAAACAGCACATACATAGAGCGGAAACTGGAATTGAAACGATGATGGTTCTGTGGTTAGCGTAATGAGACACCGCGTCGACGTAAATTTGAATCCTTTTAAATGTACAGGAGCTTTCGATGAAGGAAAATATTGTAATGAGGCCATAGCATTCTGATAGGTCTATTGAAGTTATACTTCTTTTGGCGCGTTAGGGAAAAATGAGGAGGGTAAATTTTTACGATGCGTGCGCACACCGTCATGAAAATTCGACACTCTGAAGTTATTACGATGCGCACGCCCACCGTCACTAAAATTCGACATTCTAAAGTTATTACGAGGCGCGCGCACACCGTCACGAAAAACCGACACTCTGAAGTTGCTATAGTCAACTTTTTTCTATTGTTAGTGTCGTTTTTCCTACAACCGTAGAAAAAAGGCGAAAGATAAAATTTTTGAAGAGATGTTTATCTTGTTACGCTAAAGAAGTGTAACTTCTAACGCGTGTACATAAGTACACACACCCTTTTTTTATAAGCTCGCCTTGTTAACTAGAGACACCGCGTCGACGTAAATTTGAATCCTTTTAAATGTACAGGAGCTTTCGATGAAGGAAAATATTGTAATGAGGCCATAGCATTCTGATAGGTCTATTGAAGTTATACTTCTTTTGGCGCGTTAGGGAAAAATGAGGAGGGTAAATTTTTACGATGCGTGCGCACACCGTCATGAAAATTCGACACTCTGAAGTTATTACGATGCGCACGCCCACCGTCACTAAAATTCGACATTCTAAAGTTATTACGAGGCGCGCGCACACCGTCACGAAAAACCGACACTCTGAAGTTGCTATAGTCAACTTTTTTCTATTGTTAGTGTCGTTTTTCCTACAACCGTAGAAAAAAGGCGAAAGATAAAATTTTTGAAGAGATGTTTATCTTGTTACGCTAAAGAAGTGTAACTTCTAACGCGTGTACATAAGTACACACACCCTTTTTTTATAAGCTCGCCTTGTTAACTACATCATTCCTTAGGTTGAAAATCTGTCTTGAAGCACTTGTTGGTGTGTTACAGTATCTGCACTTGAGAACCTGTCCCCTCTGGATGTTAAATGTTTACCATCGTAGATCACATTGGATTGTGGTCGAATGCTAAATCGTATAAAGTATACTGGTTGTGGGGGCTCTACAAGGTTGATTAGCTTGAACGATCCCTTGCCGCCCCCACAAAACGGTCTGTCGGTACACCGTGAGGTTTTAGTCCGTGCGACTCGGACATAACCCACCCTCTCCCCCGGGAGGGTGTCGTATCCATAAGGGATTTCGGACAACGTCCGCCGCGCCCACTAGTATATTATATATAATCTCTATAGTGTATTTGTTGTAGAATGTGATACATTATAGATTTATTCATCAATATCCAGTTTTCCGTACTTGCAGCTGGCGTTATATAAGATATAAGACGTTACCACGTCATGAATTATATATAGATGCGTGACAATCCGAACGCTTAGGCCGATCGCGTCTCTCTATCGCTTGTTCCGAACTCCCGCTTGCACGCTCGGCTCAGATGGAATGTGACAATGAGTCATGCTTTTCCGTACTTGCAGCTGGCGTTATATAAGATATAAGACGTTACCACGTCATGAATTATATATAGATGCGTGACAATCCGAACGCTTAGGCCGATCGCGTCTCTCTATCGCTTGTTCCGAACTCCCGCTTGCACGCTCGGCTCAGATGGAATGTGACAATGAGTCATGCTTTTTCGTACTTGCAGCTGGCGTTATATAAGACGTTACCACGTCTTGAATTATATATAGATGCGTGGCAGTCCGAACGCTTAGGCCGATCGCGCCTCTCTAACGTTTGTTCCGAGCTCCCGGTTACACGCTCGGCTCAGGTGGAACGCGACAATGAGTCATGCTTTTTCGTACTTGCAGCCGGCGATCATCGATTTATAAGACGTTATCACGTCAAAAAGAATTAAAATGAAGTTGAAATCCCAAAGTATTTCAGTTGGTATATTCATTGACAGGTGTGGGCCCACAAAGAAGATGCAAAGTCGTCGAAGTCAAAGCGCGTTGCTACTGTTTGAAGCGATAGTGTTACCACTGCTCGCTGAGTTCGCGCTTTGACTTCGACGACTTTGCATCTTCTTTGTGGGCCCACACCTGTGCGCGCACACCGTCACGAAAATCCGACACTCTGAAGTTATTACGATGCGCGCGCACACCGTCACGAAAATCCGACACTCTGAAGTTATTACGATGCGCGCGCACACCGTCACGAAAATCCGACACTCTGAAGTTATTACGATGCGCGCGCACACCGTCACGAAAATCCGACACTCTGAAGTTATTACGATGCGCGCGCACACCGTCACGAAAATCCGACACTCTGAAGTTATTACGATGCGCGCGCACACCGTCACGAAAATCCGACACTCTGAAGTTATTACGATGCGCGCGCACACCGTCACGAAAATCCGACACTCTGAAGTTATTACGATGCGCGCGCACACCGTCACGAAAATCCGACACTCTGAAGTTATTACGATGCGCGCGCACACCGTCACGAAAATCCGACACTCTGAAGTTATTACGATGCGCGCGCACACCGTCACGAAAATCCGACACTCTGAAGTTATTACGATGCGCGCGCACACCGTCACGAAAATCCGACACTCTGAAGTTATTACGATGCGCGCGCACACCGTCACGAAAATCCGACACTCTGAAGTTATTACGATGCGCGCGCACACCGTCACGAAAATCCGACACTCTGAAGTTATTACGATGCGCGCGCACACCGTCACGAAAATCCGACACTCTGAAGTTATTACGATGCGCGCGCACACCGTCACGAAAATCCGACACTCTGAAGTTATTACGATGCGCGCGCACACCGTCACGAAAATCCGACACTCTGAAGTTATTACGATGCGCGCGCACACCGTCACGATAAACCGACACCCTGAAGTTAGCTATAGTCCACTTTTTTCCATTATTAGTGTCGTTTTACCTACAAACGCAGAATAAGGCGAAAGGTAAAATTTTTGAAAAGATTTTTAACTTCTTATGCCAAAGAAGTATAACTTCTAACGCGTGTACTTACATAAATACACACACCCTTTTTTTTTAAGCACGCCTTGTGAACTACATCATTCCTTAGGTTGAAAATCTGTCTTCAAGCACTTATTGGTGTGTTCCAGTATCGACACTTGAGGACTAGTCCCCTCTAGGTTTAAAATGTTTACCATTGTAGACCACATTGTCATACATCGCATGAGATTGTGGTCGAATGCTAAATAGTATAAAGTATAAAAAATCGCGATCGCGCCTCCATCGCCTGTTCCGAGCTCCCGCTTACACGCTCGGCTCAGGTGGAACGCGACAATGAGTCATGCTGTTTCTTACTTGCAGCCGGCGTTCATCGATTTATAAGACGTTGTCACGTTAAAAATAATTAAAATGAAGTTGAAAACTCCAAAGTATTTCAATTTGTATAATCATTGACAGGTGCGGGCCCACAAAAAAGATGCAAAGTCGTCGAAGTCAAAGCGCAAACTCAGCGAGCAGTGGTAACACTATCGCTTCAAACAGTAGCAAGAGACCGCGAAAACGAAAGAATACTGAGTAATAATGCATATTTACAATTGAGGCATATAAAATCAAAAACAGCTAAGTGCATAGAGACCAAATTTGCAGGAAACGAAAAAAATGTTTATCTATTCTCAGAGTTGGAGTTTTACTTATATTCAAAGTTTCAATTTTAGGGAGTGGCATAGGCTATTGATTTTGCCTGCCTATGGCCATCAACTCTAAAAGAGAAGTTCAAGAAATAAAAAAAAAATGCGATAATTCCTTAACTGTATTTTATTCTTGCTTTACTTCTTATTTGATGACTTGGTTGTATTAAAAAATAATTGAGGCATATAGAATCAAAGACAGCTAAGTGCCACAAGTTCTAAAAATGAACTGAGTATGGAGCCATCTAGTCTTATTGGTTGCAAATCACCATTTAATTCAATGCATATTTTCAATTATTTATTCCTTCTTGTTCGTGACATGATTGTAATGTAATCTCTCTCTCCATTTCAGACCATCTACCAATGAATTAAGCCTTCCTAGAATATCTAATTTGAAAGCGCAAGTAGGCGACAAGTTGAAAGTGTACTATGGGCCGACACAATCAGAATCCAAGGTAATGGAAGTATGTTTCTATGTGTATATTTTATTTTTGGCTTCCTTTCTTAGTCGCTTATCTAGACTACCGCAGATATATAAAGAAATAAATTATATAACTTGTTGCAGGTGACATACGAGGCAAAGGTAATTGAGATATCTTCTGAGGGAATGCTTCGAGTTCACTATACAGGGTGGAACACTCGATACGATGAGTGGATAAAACCTCAACGTATAGCACTGAATGTGACTCAGCACGAGGCACGAAACAAAAAGGTATTGCAATTAAAATATAACAATAACATACACAATAAAATAATTTATTCGTCTTTTTATTCTTTAAGGGTACGAGTATTAGCAGACGTGTTCGGGCTAAAAGGACTGAAGGTATGAAGTATGAGAAGTTTAAATTAGTTTTTAATCTTTTTTTTTAAAAGATAAAGATGTGATAAATAATTTTTTTCCACAGAATCTTCAGCTAGATCTGATTCCGATAGTGATACAGACAGTGAAGAAGACATTAAAAGATCAGCCAAAAAGTCTGAGGATAAAAGCACTCCAAAGAGTAAGCATTGCTTTGAGGTTGTGAATAGGCTTTTAAAATTTAGAAGTACATAGAATCATACACAGATTATAGAGCGGGTATTCCAAAATTACCACATTGAGTTTTGTTAAAAAATTAATAGATCAATACATCATTCCTTAGGTTGAAAATCTGTCTTCAAGCACTTATTGGTGTGTTCCAGTATCGACACTTGAGGACTAGTCCCCTCTAGGTTTAAAATGTTTACCATTGTAGACCACATTGTCATACATCGCATGAGATTGTGGTCGAATGCTAAATAGTATAAAGTATAAAAAATCGCGATCGCGCCTCCATCGCCTGTTCCGAGCTCCCGCTTACACGCTCGGCTCAGGTGGAACGCGACAATGAGTCATGCTGTTTCTTACTTGCAGCCGGCGTTCATCGATTTATAAGACGTTGTCACGTTAAAAATAATTAAAATGAAGTTGAAAACTCCAAAGTATTTCAATTTGTATAATCATTGACAGGTGCGGGCCCACAAAAAAGATGCAAAGTCGTCGAAGTCAAAGCGCAAACTCAGCGAGCAGTGGTAACACTATCGCTTCAAACAGTAGCAAGAGACCGCGAAAACGAAAGAATACTGAGTAATAATGCATATTTACAATTGAGGCATATAAAATCAAAAACAGCTAAGTGCATAGAGACCAAATTTGCAGGAAACGAAAAAAATGTTTATCTATTCTCAGAGTTGGAGTTTTACTTATATTCAAAGTTTCAATTTTAGCATACATCGCATGAGATTGTGGTCGAATGCTAAATAGTATAAAGTATAAAAAATCGCGATCGCGCCTCCATCGCCTGTTCCGAGCTCCCGCTTACACGCTCGGCTCAGGTGGAACGCGACAATGAGTCATGCTGTTTCTTACTTGCAGCCGGCGTTCATCGATTTATAAGACGTTGTCACGTTAAAAATAATTAAAATGAAGTTGAAAACTCCAAAGTATTTCAATTTGTATAATCATTGACAGGTGCGGGCCCACAAAAAAGATGCAAAGTCGTCGAAGTCAAAGCGCAAACTCAGCGAGCAGTGGTAACACTATCGCTTCAAACAGTAGCAAGAGACCGCGAAAACGAAAGAATACTGAGTAATAATGCATATTTTCAATTATTTATTCCTTCTTGTTCGTGACATGATTGTAATGTAATCTCTCTCTCCATTTCAGACCATCTACCAATGAATTAAGCCTTCCTAGAATATCTAATTTGAAAGCGCAAGTAGGCGACAAGTTGAAAGTGTACTATGGGCCGACACAATCAGAATCCAAGGTAATGGAAGTATGTTTCTATGTGTATATTTTATTTTTGGCTTCCTTTCTTAGTCGCTTATCTAGACTACCGCAGATATATAAAGAAATAAATTATATAACTTGTTGCAGGTGACATACGAGGCAAAGGTAATTGAGATATCTTCTGAGGGAATGCTTCGAGTTCACTATACAGGGTGGAACACTCGATACGATGAGTGGATTAAACCTCAACGTATAGCACTGAATGTGACTCAGCACGAGGCACGAAACAAAAAGGTATTGCAATTAAAATATAACAATAACATACACAATAAAATAATTTATTCGTCTTTTTATTCTTTAAGGGTACGAGTATTAGCAGACGTGTTCGGGCTAAAAGGACTGAAGGTATGAAGTATGAGAAGTTTAAATTAGTTTTTAATCTTTTTTTTTAAAAGATAAAGATGTGATAAATAATTTTTTTCCACAGAATCTTCAGCTAGATCTGATTCCGATAGTGATACAGACAGTGAAGAAGACATTAAAAGATCAGCCAAAAAGTCTGAGGATAAAAGCACTCCAAAGAGTAAGCATTGCTTTGAGGTTGTGAATAGGCTTTTAAAATTTAGAAGTACATAGAATCATACACAGATTATAGAGCGGGTATTCCAAAATTACCACATTGAGTTTTGTTAAAAAATTAATAGATCAAACAACCAAAGCATAGGGTTTTTTTTTTTTGGAAAAACTCTAAATCTTTTTGAGATTAAGAGAAATGTAACTGTTTTTTTTAAATATTTGGTACCAAATTGATCCCGAAGATGGCTGTGAGGGCCGATCTGTCATACTTTGTGGCAAATTTAATTTCATACTGCCTAATTCCGTGAATGAATATTTTATGATAGTGTTTTATAATTTTTTTATTACTACTTCTGCAGCGCCATCCGGAACTAAAGATGCAAAATCTAGCGAGTCAAGTAGTGGTAGTTCAACCAAACCTCGGAAAAGGCCTGTCAGGACAATATCCTCGTTAAGTAGTGCTTCACCTGCGAAGAAGCCACGACCTGCCATTACTAGCCATCAAGGACGGGACTATGACCTAAACGAAATTAGATCGGAATTAAAAGGTTTACATACTGTAAAACAAGAACCAGAAGAAACTATCAAACAAGAACCTACAGAAAAAGAAACTGCTGTGACTTCTACCATTTCCTCTAGACAACCTGAACCACCTCCGCCTGAGAAACAAGCCGAAGATGTATATGAATTCAAAGAACCAGAACCTTTTGAATTAGAATTGCATGATGAAAAGAAAAAACGTACACATCGGATATTTGACGATATATCT
This sequence comes from Antheraea pernyi, assembly GCA_015888305.1. NCBI lineage: Eukaryota > Metazoa > Arthropoda > Insecta > Lepidoptera > Saturniidae > Antheraea > Antheraea pernyi. The sequence goes on along the minus strand of MU158763.1, from coordinate 1,273,094 downwards.
CCAAGTAAATATACATCTACCTTATCTAAATCTCTGAGTGAAGAGATATCAGAAGATCCATTGAAGCCCCGACCATCTCCCTTACGGTCACCTTCCTTGTCACCTTTCAGAGACTTTAGTGCTTCACATGAAATAGGCAAGCAGAGCCCTGAAGAAGATTCTAAAGATTGCTTATTTTCTATGGATGACGATTCTTTTCCAGGCGATGGCAGCTCTGGTCCAACATTCGAAGGATTTACACCAGCTAAGAACCAAGAAACTTATTCTAAAAAGAGTAAGGTATCTAAGTTGAGAGAATTAATTGACGACTCCCCGGACAGCCCAGCTGATGATGAGCAATCTTCTGAGGACGAACAAGACATGATTATAAAAGAAGAAGACGAGGAAGAAGAAAGAGTACAAAGTCCTAAACCAATAATTATAGAGAAACCTAAAACTCCTGAGCTAGTTGTAAAGGAAGAACTGGAAGCACCAAAAGCAGTAATAGAAGTTAAAGAATTAGACCAAAAAGAAATCGATATAAATGAAGAACCCATCGAGATTAGTATTCCTGAACCGCCTACTACTCCTTCACCACAAAAGAAGGATTGTCCTATTGCAGTATCAGTTGTGTCAGCTTTTACAACTTCCATAATAACTATTGTACCATCAAAAGAAGAAAAAATTATAGTTGAACAACCAAAAGTGCTATCGATTCCATTACTGCCTATAGATACAAAGGAAATGATGATTCCAAAAATTATTATAGAACAGAAATCAGAATCTGAGCCTATGCCATCAAAACTTGAAATACCTTCAAGCCCTCTTATTGATACTGAGGAGGACAAATCAGAACCGGACAGTCCAGCAAGAATAGATGTATTGCCTGAACCACCACCTGGATTCTTGCTACAAGCCGAAGGTCCCAAGATAGCTGAGAAACTCCTCAAGGCTATAAGCAGTGCCAAAAGGCTTTCCATGTCGCCACCTCCAATGGATGATAACCTTGATGCAAACAAACTAGAACCTCCCAAATTAAACAAACCAGATATTAAACACTCATTATCGCCAGAGCCAAAGTCGACTATGCTAAAGATAGACTCAATAAAACCTCTACTCAAGAACGAGCCAAAGAAAGTGCGGACACCGGATATATCTGAATCTATTTTCGGTGAGCCTTCTAATATGACAGACGCGAAACGTGACGGTGCAGATATTAAAAAAGTAAAACCAAAAGAGCCGACACCGCCGAGACTGCAGAGCCCTTTAAGCATATTAGAGAGGCGAAGGAGTGTGGCGGACCTGGCTATGCCCGTGCCTGGGAAGAACAATAAAGTGCTAAGTGATACGATCCAAAAGTTATCGAGTCAGATAAATCAGGCTGCGGCCGCAGCTGCTATTATGCCGCTGCCTCCATTCCAAACGGACGACAGAAGTGAGTCCAGCGACTCCGACGATTCTGATAGAAGGTATTTTTATTTATCTCATTAATATTACCTTTGCCTCAATAGCCATATTCCATATACACCCACAATAATTAATGCTTGAGTATGGATGTAAATACATTTAGAAAATATCATTAATCTATAGTCGTAAGTTTATTTTGACGTAATACTAATTTTAAATTGTATTTTCATTTTTATTATTATACGAGTATTTAAACATTTCCGTTAAAATGCTCATGTTTTTCATGGCGAAATACTTCTCACCATTCCAAACAACAATATTTTTCTTTGGTATGAAAGGACTGTCTTCTCTGACATCAGTTCCTGTGACTAAAGTTTTTATTCACTTAACCCTTTGCACTCAACGTTTTCTTTCATTCGTAATACCAGCAACTCGAAAACGAGATTGTCTGCTGTTATCGAGAGCATTACAATCCGCGAGTCGCGACCGTCATTCGTCACAAACATTTTAAATGGCTTCGCTCCGGAGCCCTTGAGTGCAAAGGATTAATAATAAGAGTATATTATAATGTATTATATCATTATTAAAGATATAAATACTACAGAATTATGAACGATATGAAATTTCTGTACGATCTTGTTAATTAATGCATAGATAACCCTGAACTTTTCAGAAAATTTAAATTTAGAGTGCCCGGTAAAATCATCAGAAACTCCACTTTTTTCACAATTTCTGTCGTAATGCATACGTATGCTCAAAATCCCATCATTTATAGGGGCACCTAATTTTTCACCTAAGTCAGAATCAGTTTCTTAAATCGGTTCGCACAAAATTAGAATCAGGTGTTACACAGGAAAGATAATACAAAAACTTACAAACACACACACGTACACACACATACACATAACCACAAATAAACAAACACACATCCACAAACAGGCACACATCCACACACTCACGCACACACGCATGTCCGTGTGCATGCGCAAATTTAATTATTATACAATATTTTAATTAAACTCGTACACTTAATGTCTCATTATACGAAATGTAAAACGCATTACTTCATAATTGACACTATGTAATTATATTCATATGTTTTTAATATATCATGATTGTGCTGTGAAGTTCTTTTAAAAATAAATATATTTAAAATATAGTTCGAACATGTAAAAAAGTATTTGTATAACATAAACAATTTAAAAAAACATTCTTTTTATCTCGAACTGACTACGCTATTGACCTGGTAAGGTCTTTACAGCTTCACCGGACTACGAAAAAAAATATTATTGTCGTTTAGTGTTCTATAACCCTGAATAGACCCTGAATTGTAATCATGGCGGTTAACATACGATGCCCAGTTGAACATTGTGAAGTTCTTAGGTGATGCATAAATATGAATTAGATATAGTGAATAAATGTTTTTCATGAGTTAAGGAACATTTTCTATTAACTGTTATTTAGGTTAATAATCGATAAGCTCTCCGTGGAAGAGTGGGCCAACGTGAGAGCCGAGACAACTCGCACGGCAAGTGCACTACACGCCGGCAAGTCGCCCGGTGAGTGGAGCGCCGGCGAGTCCCTTCTCATGCTCGAAGACGCATGCAAAAACGAACGAAAGCACAGTGAGTAATTCAATATCATAATATTTCTACATACTTAATATTATTTGATTGATATCCTCTAACTAGGAAAGAAATAATTAACAATCGCGGTGTTTAAAAACCTGTACCTGGATTATATAATCTATACTTCTAATATTATAAAGCTGTAGGATTTGTTTGGTTGAACGCGCTGATCTCAGAAATTACTGGTTCCATTTGAAAATATCTCTCAGTGTTAGATAGCTCATTTATCGCAATACGCTCTATATTATAACGCTAAGACCAATAGGAGCGGAACACCAATGAAGAATGTATAAAAATCGGGATTTTTTTAATTTTGAGAGCTTCCGCTGCGTGTTAGCTTTAGACCGAAGCTCAGCAACGACATAATATTTTAAAGATTTTACTATTGAACTTGACAACCGATTCAAAAATTGACAATAACAATAACTTTAACCGGCCAACATCGAGCCGTAATAGTTAACGTTAAATCGTGACGTCATTTTAACCATTAACGTCAACTGGTGCAACCCGTTTTTTGCTTAACAATAACTTTAACCGAATTCTTAACGTTAACATTGACTGGTGCAACTCAGCCTAAATATGAGTAGTCCCTTCGATGTCGTTATAACAGATTTTGACTGTACTCAAATTAGGTGCGAGCGTGGTGGTAGCGGGCAGCGGGCGCGTTATAGGCGGCACTAACATACCGCTCGGCGGTCCGAGCAGCGTGAGCGGTATAACCACATTGGGCGGGTTGAGCGGCGCGTGCGAGGAGGACAGCAACATATCGTTGCTATTGTGCGAAGAGACGATCCCGGGGTCGCCGGCTCCGGACGCGGAGCCCGCGCCTCCACGGCAACGTTTGCATATGCCGTTCGCGTCTGCACCGCCACATCATCACTCACATTCAAAAGGTACATACAACAAGTGAGACTTTATATTTCATGATCATCCTCATCAGGGACCATCCATAAATTACGTCACACGAATTTCATGATTTTTTTACCCCTCCCTCGTCCTAGTCACAGCTAGTCACATTTGTGAGACACCCCCCCTCCCTAGTGTAACGTCACATATTTTGCAATTTTACCTTTAGAAATTATTTAAGTCAAACAGTAGGTCTTATTATCCATTTGTTTTATATCAATTTAAGTCATTAAAAAAAAATTAACATCAAATCAAACATTCCAAGAAAGTAAGAAAACAAAAAACTATAACTTTATTAATTAAAGAAAACTTAATCATCTTGAGTCCAGGCCAGGAGATCAGGCTTTGAACATACTTCATTACATTATTTATAACTGGCAACTTGTGTTGTGTCAGGCGTCGAAAGAATTTTCAAAAAAAAATTCATGAGTGTCGCTTTCTTTTTCGTATTTTTTGTTTGCAATTCTTGGATTTTAGATTCCACTTTACCTTCAATATTGTCACCACTTTTCAAACTTTTCCATAAGCTATTAACCTCTTCTTGAACATTTTGTTTTTTTTCTTATCAGCGTAGGCTGCACTTTAAGCTTCGTATAATTTTTTTTTTATGCCGAAGGGCAGTAAACAGGCAGACTGCCCATTTGATGGTAAATGGTTGTTGCTATTTTATTAAGTTTTAGAGATTGTGTGGATGAGATATCAGCCAGCGTCGGGAAGAACGAGTTTGGAACGTCGATGAGGGCACCATGTCAAAAAGTTCTTCAGAACATTCTCCATTGTACATGCGATAAAATACACACAGATATCCAATGTCTCTGCGCAGTCGTCAACAATGCGGATAACTCGCCTTTAGACGGGATCAAAAGGAGAAAGCTGATACGCAGGAGCACCAGTCCGAACGGGTGAACAGTACTCCATGTGAGGACGTACTTGTGCTTTATAGAGTACAAGTCGTTGCTTTGGGGTGAAGTACTGCTTTGACCGATTGAAGATACCTAACTTTTTGGTTGCCAATTTAGCTTTGCTTTCCAAATGACATCAAAATTGCACATCGCTGGATATGTTGATACTATGAATCCCGATGTTACTGTAAATTTTAAGAGAAGTGCCCTGGAACTTAGGTGCTATAACGAATGGATTTATGGATTGATATATTTTTCGTAGAAAACGCACAGACTTGTGTGTTTGAAGGATTACATTGGACAAGGTTTCCCTATCCCCATTCCAAGGCCCTGTCCAACGTCCTCTCAACATGAGACACAAGTTTAGTTTGATTTTGCTCCACAAGTACGTGGAAGATATTTGCACGACCCCAGTATACGGCATCACTTGTGGTATTGTCCGCATAAAAATGAACATTAGAAATATCTAAAAGGTCATTAATATGTAGAAAGAACAGCGTTGGCGATAGCACAGAGCCTTGTGGGACGTCGGTATGAGAGGTGTAGCCATCGACATCAACTCTCCGCCCGGACAAAAAACTCGTTACCCACAAGCAAAGATTTTCGGGAATACCATAAGCTATTAATTTACGATAAGGATTACCTAAATCACTATTTTTGTTCATTTTAAATTTGTTTCGTAAGTTAAAAACATAAATACCAGAACTAAAAGAACTACGTCGTTTAATCCGTGAAAGTCAATTGTCTAATGAAATAGAAACAAAGAAATCACTGCTAGGCGCAGTCGTGGTGTGTTTGGTGGAATTTATCAAAGGGCGCTAGTTCGTCGGCGCGTACCGCGTAACGCCACCATAGCGAGTGACCGGCAAAACAATTTGAATCTTACGTTTGTATAGATAGGGTTGCAAATGTTTTTGAATATTTCGTTAATAGTGCCGAAGTTCGTGTTTTACCACGTAGATTTGGAAATGTGACATCACGAAATTTAGAACCCCTTGTCACACAATGTCACACTTCGTCGACCCCCCTTAACGTGTAACGTAATTTATGGATGGTCCCTTATCCCACCTAAGTAGTTTCGCCACAACATAATATATTTAGAATTTATATTTCATAATGAACCAAATTCAATTTTAGCTCGTCCATAAGTTTTTTTTAAATGTAAAAGTCTAAGATAAAAATATATATATATACGAACAGCTAAAATTGTGTAGTTTATGCCGATTCAAAGTTGATATACAATCTTGAAAAAACAAAAAAAAATTAACAGTTACAATTAAACTTGGTTTATTATGTTTTCATAGTCCCACTTGATAGCTTTTCAACCTTACATTTTTTTTTACACCGATTGTCTATCTTCCCTAGCATGGCTATACTTAGTTTGTCTGCATTTTAGGTCTTATTATATTTAACAGCAAATTAAGTGATGATTTAATATCATATATATTAATACGTGAAGCCAAAACTTTGTACCCGTTTTTGAGAGAAATACTCGAACGGATGGACGTGAAATTTGGCATAGTTAAAGTTTATATGGAGGAGAAGTGCAGAAAGCATTTTTTAAAAATATAAAATACATTACAAGTATATTAAATTAATTAAAATATACATTACTCACACTACTGCTTAATGAACTATGGTCGAATGTCGACCACTGGGCGCCCACTAGTTTTAATAATTTTAGTCACTTAAACCTTATTAATTTAATTTTAATTCCGTATTACGCGAGGTGGATAAAAAGTAATTAAAAGGATCGAATAATCCTACACATTGGTGTATGCATGAAGAAACTAAAGTAATTCCTATAAAGGCGCAAAAAAACTTTCGCACGCCTTTGTTACTCTATTAGGATTTTTACGTTCTTCTGATGTGTGTTAAAATGAATAAGTTATTTATAGTGATTTGGCTTTCGTCACGCAGCCTGATAGTTTACGAACACATGACGGCAATGTGTAGCCCTAAATTTCCATTTAACGCTTCGCCTAACAGAACGCGTACCTAGTGTGGCGTTAAGGCGTTTTACCGTCGCGGATTTCTGTTTGAGTGCGTTTAACGTGATGCTCTGCAGAGCGCACTGCATCGTCAGCATTAATTGTATGTCACAAAAATTATTCGAAAAATTACGTGAAATGCTCATAAAAAGCGCTAGAAATCATTTTGGAATATATTCAAAATGAAAAACAATTTATTCAATTTAGGCCCTAAGAAGGCACTTATGAAGGTTAAAACTACCACCGGTTCGGATAAACAACCCAATCATCGAGAAAAACCGACAAGAAACGCGATCTGGTTTATCTTTTTAACAAATATATATAATATTTAGTATATATTAGGTAAATGTCACAAACGTTTTTAATGGATGCACAGAGAGGAGTCAATTCCAGACATCACCATCGTTCACATATTGATCCACTCTATAATAGCCTTTTGACACCAATTATGTGTTTGACACCATTACAACGTCGCATCAGAACGTCGCGTTGCGTACTACTAACCCGCACGCTCTGATTGACAGGTTTTAATAGTTTAGAATATTATCCGATACGAAATATATATAAGAGTTGTTGAGGTATGTATGTTTGGTACACATATATGTTTCAACAACTCATATATGTATGAATAGTTAGCTTAGCTCAGATAGATCGTGAATAGTTAGCTTAGCTCAGATTGATCGCGAATTGCATGTATCAGGCAACAGCCAAAGCCGAGGTGTGCCGTGGACCCTTGAGCTAGTTGTCAAAATAAAATCGGCTGAGTGCCTTAAGCGCTCGCCTCAGTAGCCCTGTAAAGCTGTCAAGACCTTGTTGGGTCAATAGCGTAGTCAGTTCGAAAAAAAAAAGTTTTAAGTTGAATAGTACAACTCAATGCGGCGCAAGTATGCAACCCTATTACGTCTTGACGTGCGCTAGGAACTCGTTCTGTTTGGTAAATCCTTTATTGCGACCGTAGATAAAAGTTAGTAGTGTTTTTTTTTAATTTGGTTTTTGTCAACCAATCTTCTAGTAAATCTTCTGCCTTTGTCAAGTACGTAATGATATTACAAGTTTCTCGCGATCATATCAATGAACTAACAAGATGGTGGCTGTCTTGTTAGAAATTTCCAAGGAGTTTTTATGGCAAGTCAGAATCCATGCTCCATGGTATTTATTATTTCTGATCCACTTCACTTGTGCACAATAACCAATATTATATAATATAGAGGCAAATAACACAAGGTTATGAATTAAATATAAAGTCCATTATACGACAATTCAAGATCCTGCGAAAAACTCCAAATGAAATCTTTCTGTTCACCCTTCGAAGAAATCGTCCTTCTAGCACCGACAAGTTTTCGGCTACAAAACTCCACTCATCATAATTTTCCCCTCCTTTTAGTTTGGGAACACTTCGTATATAACTCATAGCCATTTTCTACAAAAAGTTCAGCACTTTTCTTAAACTGTAAATAAAACTTACTTAAGAAATTAGGATATTTGAACATATACCTACTAAAACATACCTGTTAAAACGTGTCGTATATACTTGGTTAACGACTCACTTTTTTGACATTTGCACATTAACATGGCATTGTCAGTTTAACAAACTATAGATACAATAGATGGCGTAAGTAGTAATAATTTGTTACTAAATTATAACACCAAGATCCCCCGAAAAACTCCAAAGGAAATGTTTCTCTTCGCGGTGTTAGACGCAGATATGGGAGTAGCATAACGCGATGATATTGTATATTCCAGAGGAGCGTCGCGCAGAGAATGTGATCCGTGCAGGTAACGTGGCGACAGTCGCGGCCGCAGCTGAAGTGGTGGAGCAGGAGACACGCCCCCCACCACACCCGATAGCAGCCTCGACTTATCGCCACACAGGTACACACTATATTATATACATTACCTCATCACAAAAGCCCTATATACCCTTATCACAAAAGGCCTATTATACTATTTACAGTCCCCATAAATAAGAAACTATTATGAAATATGGTTATATAACTAGAAATACCTATAAGTGTAGGAATTGTAATAATATTTCAAGATATTCTATTCTATTTAGAAAAACACTTGAAAAAAACTTTTCTTCACCTCACAGACCTATATTATACGTTGTTTTCTGCTGTGGACATCTAAGTAGAACATATCTACCACTTGTGTAATGTCATATGTAAAAGGCCTAAGCGAAATACATGGTGTAACCTTGTTTATACTTTCATTTAAATAGAATTATATAATTTACCAGCTTATACGTTCGTCTGCTTCGTTTATTATCCTAATTGTTTTGTTGCATCTCAAAGGGATTAGGAGTATTTTCGACGAAAGCTCCCAGGCGGTTTAAAATCTTCCGACACTTCCAACAATCCTCGTGAATCACTCTATATATTAATCAAAACCGCATGAAAATCCTTTGAGTAGTTTTTGAGCTTATCGCGAACAGACACACAGACGCGGCGGAGGACTTTGTTTTATAATATGTAGTGTGTGTTGTTGCAGAGACCGTCGTATGTCAGAGCGGGACAGTCCTTCGGAACGTAAGGACGAGGATGACGACGGCAGAGGCAACGATACGTCCGCTCTCGATCTCGACAAATCACACGGTATGTGCAACAACCTAAATCTTGTTATTTAATTCCATTCTTTTTTTATTGTAGCACGGCAAAAGGACTCCACTATGCCTGACGGTAAGCACAGTACAATTCAAAACATAAAAAAAAACGCAAAATTATTAAAAATTCAAATTTGAAGGATCCGTAGAAATTTAAATATTAAAGATAGAAATTTGACTTGCTGAATTTTTTGTTAAAATAAATAGCTTTCTGCACTTCTCCTCCATATAAACTTTAACTATGCCAAATTTCACATTGATCCGTTCGTCCATTTCTTTTAAAAAGGGATACAAAGCTTAGGCTTCACATATTAATATATATGATAAAACACATAGAACTGTTTGTTAACCTCTCCCAGAGAAGATACGCTACTCGTCCGTGTTGCTAAAACAGACCCAATTAAATGCTCCAACCAGATTAAAAATAAAAATTTTTCGTCTGATGACCCGAGAAACATCTCGTAAAGGCGAGCGCTTAAGGCACTCAGCCGATTTTATTTTGACAACTAGCTCAAGGGTGCGCGGCACACCTCGACTTCGGCTGTTGCCTGATACATGAAATTCGCGACCTGTCTGAGCTAACCTAAGCTAAGCTAACTATTCATACATATATGAGTTGTTGAAACATATATACGTACCAAGTATACATACCTCAATAACTCTTATAGATATTTCGTATCGGATAATTTTCTAAACTATTTCAGTTTGATAAGGGAAAAATATAAAACCCTTCCACTTGTATGTGTAAGCGTATATGTGTGCACGTGTGTGGAAGTGATATGTGTAATGTTGTCGCAGTGATGTAAGATTTTGTGTCACTGTATCGCGCGAGCAGCGTACTCAAGGGCTCCACGCCGAGGGAATGTACCTAGGCTTGAGCCACTGCCGAGGGGGGCCTAGTATGGTGAACTCCGTTCGCGTGGAATAGTTACTTTAGACTAACGCTACTTTAACTCACTCGTAGTCCGGTGAAGCTGTTAAGACCTTGCTTGGTCAATAGCGTAGTCATCTCGAAAAAAAAAAATCTCACGACTTCGTTAAGGTAGTTGAAAATATTTTTAAATAATACGTACGTTAACCCCGATTTTTTTTATATCATAGGAGGCAAACGAACCGGTGGGTCACTTAATGTTAAGTGATCACCACCGTCCATAAATACTTGCAACGCCAGGGGAGTCACAAGTGCGTTGCCAGCCTGTGTTTGAGCGAGGGGGAGTGGGGTAACGGGGAAGGGAGGTAGGTATCAGGCTCTCTCACTGACTGAACGAAACACAACAATGCGTGCACTGTTAGTTCACATGGGTGTTTCTGTGGGTCGGGTGGTAGTACCCCGGGTGAGCCGAATCATCCACGCTGAAGCCATTATAGCTTCAGCATGGCTCTACCACCTACCCGTTTGATGATGGGATGATGATGATTTTGAAACATTCTTCATAGGTGCTCTGAATCTATGGGTCTTAGCGTTTATATATAGCCTATAGCCACCCTCGATAAATAAGCTAACTGACACTAAAAAAAATTTTCAAATCGGACCAATCGTCAAACTCTTCCCCTTTATAATTTATTTATTTTAGGATCGTTAGCATGACAATACTAGTAAATATATAAAAAGTAGGACTATCGTGATTCCCGGGGGAAGGGTGGGGTATCCATAAGGGATTTCCCCACGTTAATAATTAAAAAAAAAAACAGGACTATCGTGATACATTGTAAATGTAGTCATATTTACAGACAATCACGGCATGCTCCAACAATAAATTAAATATTAAACTATTTTACATATTAAAAAATTTAACATAAAACAAAAAACAAGGAAATTGAAATAGAAAGAGAAATCAAATACTAAAACTAATTGATACACTAAAACAATGTTTAAAATATTAGGAAAGTAACAGAAAGAGAGAAAACAAGAAATACCGGACCAATGAAAACTGTATTTTATGAACAGACTGATATGTTTCTATCGCTGTTTTGAAATGATTTCGTGTAATTGAGAAAATGTCGCATGTTTTATGGAATGAGTTATACAGAAAAAAAGACAGAAAGAAATACTTTATTGTTGGAACAACCATACAATTAACTTAAATTACACAAACAAATTAGAATTTGCGGCGTATACCACTAACGGACTGGGATAGGGTCTAGTCAGTACCTTTACCCAAGATCTATACGGACTGATATTATTAGTATTTAAATTATGGCATAAAAATATCTGAAAATGATTATGATATCAGTAATAATTGCAGTCATAATTGCTCAAATACTGAAATAACAAGATATATAGCGTCATGCATCTGTACAAAACACATGTACAAATACATATATAACGATATCATTTGGGCGATATCGCGAAAAGAAATTACTTTTAGATAATAACATACCAAAATTTTACATTTAGATATTATATCTCAGCAGAGTTTAAGGAAATTACATTATATATACGTGACATTACGTGATGAAATGACCTTACCCATATATCAATTCTAAGTCATAAAAATTATTTATGCTACAAAATAAAAATATTTAAATAATGTTTTAAATAATTGAAGTGTAGTGATTTCGAGGGTTTCGTAATTTTTTTTATGTTAACGCAGTAATATTGTGTATTAATTTAGATTAGGCACTCATTATATAAAGTTTGCTACACTTTCCTATTGAAAAGGTTGTTCAATTCGCGAGTATTGCATTCAAGGCAACTGTTCAAGCCGACGTTCTGAGATTTTGACAACTTTGGGCTGGTGGCCATACGGCTCAGTGCCTTAAGCGCTCACCGCAAAAAAAAACCAAAGCCTCGTCAATTTTAAGAAGGAAAATACGTTTGACAATATAATTCGTAAATGTAAATAAATGTAGTTTGGTTCGTTATTGTTGCAATTAACTATGTAGTACAGTCTGACTTGTGTAGTAACCTTGAATTTTTTTTTTTTCGGTCTGACTATACGCTATTGCCCTGATGGGCCTTTTTACAGCTTCACAGAGTAAATGGGGGCGAACGCTTATGAAGCTCAACCGCTTGGCAACAAACTCAAGCGTGCCAAAGTGGCAGAAACTCGGCTTGGGTTGTTGCCTTTGGAGGCAACTAGGCGAATTTTACTAAGCTGATTATTGCCTATACGAATCAGTGAAGCATACATGTGTACTGGCATGTTGTGTCTCACGAACTCAATTTTTTTTTTGTATCTGTCATCTTGGCTAAACTAAACTAACCAAGCTAGAAAAATAAAACCATTCCACCACCTGTATGTGTGTGCAACTGTGTGGTGGTGATCTGTATTGTGGATTAATGGAAACTAGTGACTGAAAATATTCAGTGTCACTGTATCAACGCTAGCAGCGTGCTATAGGGCTCGAATCTGCTTGTTGTAACCTTGAGCTGGTTTCCATATGGCTGGAAGCCTTAAGCGCACGCACAAACAACTCCCAATAAAATTGTAAGTCTGTCAGTTTGCCAAAAAAAAAGAACAATTTAGAAAACGATGTATAACTATAATGAGTACTGATGATATACTGATGATTTCAATTAGATCCAACTTGGGACTGTCAGATGCGTATCAACGTGTTGACGTCGCGGCTGGCGGACTTGCGCAAAGCGTATCACTCTGTGAAAGCGGAACTCGCCGCTATCGACCGACGCAGGAAGAAGTTACGTCGCAAGGAACGTGAAGGTACGCTATACACACATTTACTATAGTATTTACATATATTATACATAGGGTATAGAATTAGGGTAGTACTTATTTTAGGAATTGTCAATTTTTTTTTTTACGATAACCCTAAATCATTTTCAAATATTTTTTTTTTACATCAATGTTAAGGTTCACTCTTATGGTTGAATTTTTATTTATTCAATTTAGGACCGATTTAGGACTACCGTAAAACAATTTCGGCAATTTCTAACACAAGAAACACAGAATTTTCAAATTCGGTTCAGTAGTTCCTGAGATTACCCCGTACAACGTCACAAACTCAAAACTCACAAACTTTACCTCTTTGTAATATTAGTATAGATTGTCATGATACTTAATATGATTCATATTAGACACAAATTAAGTAGTATTATTTACATTTGTCTATGGTTGCACCACGCATGAAAATCCGATGAGTCGTTTTTGAGCTTATCGCGAACAGACAGACAGACGCGGCGGAGAACTTTGTTTTATAATATGTAGTGATTTAGAGTGTGTTGTTGTAGAGACCGTCGCATGTCAGAGCGGGACAGTCCTTCGGAACGTAAGGACGAGGATGACGACGGCAGAGGCAACGATACGTCCGCTCTCGATCTTGACAAATCACACGGTATGTGCAACAACCTAAATCTTGTTATTTAATTCCATTCTTTTTTTATTGTAGCACGGCAAAAGGACTCCACTATGCCTGACGGTACGCACAGTACAATTCAAAACATAAAAAAAAACGCAAAATTATTAAAAATTCAAATTTGAAGGATCCGTAGAAATTTAAATATTAAAGATAGAAATTTGACTTGCTGAATTTTTTGTTGAAAATTTATCGCTTAATGAGACTTATCCATACATTTTTACAAAATAAAATTTCTTCGCAGTTTTGTGCCTGATGGTAAGCACAGTACAATCCAAAAACAATGGCGACCACCGAGTGACACACTATCCATCGCCGGTCGCCACTGTCATGCCGGCCTGCGAAAAGCTGGATATGCACAGGCTGATCTCGAAAGGCGACCCGCAGAAGCGAATCACTATGACGGGCTTTTTCGCCATATACATGGTGGTTGCGACCCAG
>MU158763.1:1191284-1256682 GCA_015888305.1 Antheraea pernyi | reverse complement strand
GCTGGATATGCACAGGCTGATCCCGAAACGCGACCCGCAAAAGCGAATTACTATGACGGGCTTTTTCGCCTTATACATGGTGGTTACGACCCAGTCAGGCTGCAAAACCCTACCACCCCGCTTTCGCCATTGCCTCGTTCGTTATTCAGCAGGGTGCACCACGTGCAGGTGAGGTTGGCTTGGATGTCTCAAGTCTTCGATGTTATTCGACACCCCTTACACCCCTAAATGTATGTATATGTAATGATATAATAACTGAACCACAGCAACGCGTGGCCGGGTCAGCTAGTTTGTTATGAGGTTGGCTTGAATGTCTCAAGTGTTCGATGTTATTCGACACCCTTTACACCCCTAAATGTATGTATATGTAATGTGTATGTAATGATATAATAACTGAACCACAGCAACGCGTGGCCGGGTCAGCTAGTTTGTTATACACTACTATGACGATGTGGCGGTTGATTTATGATATATCCTGGTATATAGGGTGCCGGTCTCGTAAAGCGTCCGAGAGCTCTGCGGGCGGGGGCGGCGGGGGACGCGGCCGCGGCGGCCGGAGGCAGCGCCGGGACACGGACGAACCGCCCTTACAGCTGCACTCCACACACCATCCTCCCCTCAAATACAACTTCTACGTGGATCTCGGTGACATTACATTTTTTTTAATATCATAGGGGGTAAATGGATACGTGGGTCACCTGATGTTAAGTGATCACCACCGTCCATAGACACTTGCAAACACCAGGGGAGTCGCAAGTGCGTTGCCAACCTGTCTTGGTGGAGAGGAGGGGGAAGGGGAGGAGAGGCAGGTCTCCGGCGCTCTAAAAAATCATATCTTTTTACCTTTACATACTGTTCGTAAGTGACTCATTACGGCCTAAACTGAATAGTTCTTTTTTCTGCTACTCGAGTGCCTTAAGTGCCTACTCGCCGCGTGTAGTCAGGTGAAGCTGTTAAGCCCTTGCTAGGCCAATAGCGTAGTCAGTCAGTACGCGTAGTAGTGTAGTCAGTACTATTTTTTTTTTTCGAAACGATACGCTATTGACCAAGCAAGGTCTTAACAGCTTCACCGGACTACTAAGGCAAGCGCTTAAGGCACTCAGCCGATTTTATTTTGACAACTAGCTCAAGGGCACACGACACACCTCGGCATGGGCTGTTGCCTGATACATGCAATTCGCGACCTATGTGAGGTAACCTAACTATTCATACATATATGAGTTGTTGAAACATATATGTGTACCAAGCATACATATCTCAGCAACCCTTATATATATTTCGTATCGGATAATATTCTAAACTGTTTCACTTTGATAAGGGAAAAAATAATAAAACCCTTCCACTTGCATGTGTAAGCGTGTATGCGTGCACGTGTGTGGAAGTGATATGTGTAATGTTGTCGCAGTGATGTAAGATTTTGTGTCACTATATCGCGCGAGCAGCGTACTCAAGGGCTCCACGCCGAGGGAACGGACCTAGGCTTGAGCCGTTGCCGAGGGGGGCCTAGTCTGGTGTGTGGGAGCGAAATTTACCCCCAGACCACGGCGGCGTGATCTGTGGTTACGCGGGCGTGGGCGTGAGCACGCTCTGTTTGGAGACAGGCTGGTACTGATCGTTCACTGCCATTATTTCATCGGGAGGGTCGGTAAAAATATGTCGCGGACGTCTTTTACAACGCGTAGAGTTTGATACGGGTTCGTATTTTGCGGCGTATACCACTAACGGACTGGGATAGGGTCTAGTCAGTACCTTTACCCAAGATCTATACGGACTGATATTATTAGTATTTAAATTATGGCATAAAAATATCTGAAAATGATTATGATATCAGTAATAATTGCAGTCATAATTGCTCAAATACTGAAATAACAAGATATATAGCGTCATGCATCTGTACAAAACACATGTACAAATACATATATAACGATATCATTTGGGCGATATCGCGAAAAGAAATTACTTTTAGATAATAACATACCAAAATTTTACATTTAGATATTATATCTCAGCAGAGTTTAAGGAAATTACATTATATATACGTGACATTACGTGATGAAATGACCTTACCCATATATCAATTCTAAGTCATAAAAATTATTTATGCTACAAAATAAAAATATTTAAATAATGTTTTAAATAATTGAAGTGTAGTGATTTCGAGGGTTTCGTAATTTTTTTTTATGTTAACGCAGTAATATTGTGTATTAATTTAGATTAGGCACTTATTATATAAAGTTTGCTACACTTTCCTATTGAAAAGGTTGTTCAATTCGCGAGTATTGCATTCAAGGCAACTGTTCAAGCCGACGTTCTGAGATTTTGACAACTTTGGGCTGGTGGCCATACGGCTCAGTGCCTTAAGCGCTCACCGCAAAAAAAAACCAAAGCCTCGTCAATTTTAAGAAGGAAAATACGTTTGACAATATAATTCGTAAATGTAAATAAATGTAGTTTGGGTCGCTATTGTTGCAATTAACTATGTAGTACAATCTGAGGTTCAAACACTTTGTGTAACCTTGATTTTTTTTTCGCTCTGACTATACGCCTATACGCTATCGCCCTGATGGGCCTTTTTACAGCTTCACAGACTAAATGAGCGAACGCTTATGGAGCTTAACTGCTTGGCAACAAACTCAAGCGTGCCAAAGTGGCAGAAACTCGGCTTGGGTTGTTGCCTTTGGAGGCAACAAGGCGAATTTTACTAATCTGATTATTACCTATACGAATCAGTGAAGCATACATGTGTACTGGCATGTTGTGTCTCACGAACTCACCACCACCTGTATGTGTGTGCAACTGTGTGGTGGTGATCTGTATTGTGGATTAAACTAGTGACTGAAAATATTCAGTGTCACTGTATCAACGCTAGCAGCGTACTATAGGGCTCGAATCTGCTTGTTGTATGTAACCTTGGGCTGGTTTCCATATGGCTGGAGCCTTAAGCGCACGCACAAACAACTCCCAGTAAAATTGTAAAAATCTGTCAGTTTGCCAAAAAAAAAACCATTTAAAAAAGGATGTATAACTATAATGAGTACTGATGATTTCAATTAGATCCAACGTGGGACTGTCAGATGCGTATCAACGTGTTGACGTCGCGGCTGGCGGACTTGCGCAAAGCGTATCACTCTGTGAAAGCGGAACTCGCCGCTATCGACCGACGCAGGAAGAAGTTACGTCGCAAGGAACGTGAAGGTACGCTATACATACATAGAATTAGGGTAGTCCTTATTTTATGAATTGACAATTTTTTTTTCACGATAACCCTAAATCATTTACAAATAAAAATTTTTTTACATCAATGTTAAGGTTCACTATTATGGTTGAATTTTTATTTATTCAATGTAGGACCGATTTAGGACTACCGTAAAACAATTTCGGCAATTCCTAAAACAAGAAATACAGAATTTTCAAATTCGGTTCAGTAGTTCCTGAGATTACCCCGTACAACGTCACAAACTCAAAACTTTACCTCTTTATATATAGATTGTCATGGTACTTAATATGATTCATATTAGACACAAATTAAGTAGTATTATTTACATTTGTCTATGGTTGCACCTTTTTTTTTAAAGAAAAAATCACCAGTACCTATTTATTGACTGGTTATAATAGTGAATGTGTGCACGTAAGCTTTTTGATGACGATGATGATAAGATAATTGGATTTGCTTACATTTGACTAGATTCGCTTTATTGTTGTAAAGAAATTAATTTAACTACGTAAAATTTGAATTGTAATGTGCTTATTTATTGCACAAGAATTTTACTACCAAATCTTCATTGCTAATATGAAATTTTGTCTTATTACGGCCAGTTTTTTTTTCTTGTAAACAAAAATTTACCAATGTCCATATTGTTCCAGCTGTGAAAGCGGCAAAAGCGGCATGCTCATGATGAAGTACGTCAAACCAAACTGTGAATCAAGATCCAGAACTAACTTTTATTCGTTTTAGAATAAACGTTAAAGATTTATAAACGATTTTATTATAATTCGTAATATTTCTGTGGTAGATAAATAATGTTATAAATAAGAATAACTATGTATCCGGTGACTGTTTTCAACTATTAAAAATGATTTATTTAATTTGTTTGACATTACATTGTTTGATGAAAATAAATACTTTAAGTTAATTTTTAAAAGTATTATAAAATATATAAAAGTGGATGTTCTTTTTGTGTTTCAATTGTTCCTTATGCCTTTCATCCCATTGGTGAAACTTTGCCAGGTTCTTTTACAAGATACACTCGTGAAAGTTTTTTACACTAACATGGGCTACAAACAGCAGCTGGCAACATTTGGTTTAAAATATTTAAAAGAATTTAATGTGTAAAAGTCAAAACCAAAAATTGACATCGCCTCACTGAGCGACTTTTATCGTCTGTATCATGGCCAGTGTTCTGAAGAGCTGTCTGACCTCATTCCATCTTCTCCTTTCCACCATAGAACTACACGGGCGGGTACGCGTCTCCAGTTTCACAGTAGCAACCATCCGGCAAGAACGAAGAAGTTCGAAAGCTCTTATTTTTGTCGTACTGTAAAGATGTGGAATCGTCTACCAGCCAGTGTGTTCCCTTCCTCTTATGACATGGGGTCCTTCAAACGAGGCGTGAAGAAGCACTTTTGCAGGTCGACATAATATCGATGACTGCCATTGCTATTTAACACTGACAGTCGCCGTTATTTATACTCTGTACTGTACTTTCCATCAGGTATAAAGCAGTCATATTGCTGAACCAGTTCAAAAAAAATTGTGTACTTGCAATTTGCAACATGCGCGCCGACCTCTAAATTGGTGGCGGCCACGTGGCTTCATAGTACTTTACCGCAAAAATATGTATTTTTAGATAAATATAAAGAACACTTTCCCAAATTAAACAATCATAGGCTTCTACAAAGTAGTCGTTAGTATACTCAATTCTCAGAAGTGCCTACCTTCTTAACTGTTTTGTGTAACGTTAGGTCCATGAAACAGGTTGACGCCAGACTAATACCACGTTTACTAAAGTGTGATCACCAAGAACTCGTTTACCCATAGAAATAGTGGGGTATGAGCATAGGAGCTGCCCTCTAACAATACATAAGTATGCACCTGGTTGCAGTATTCACGAAACGAAGAGTAAATAAGTTTTGAATAATGTATAATAGCATTTAAGATCATTCTAAATTAATTAGGTTGTTTATGTGAAACAGCCGGAAAATGTTTCCTGACCATTACGCATTATGTGCATTTTATCAGCTTCCAGACTGCAATACACAACTCCTGGACACTCTGTCTCCGAAGTATCTGCGGCGGTTCCGTGCTTTCAGTTTTATATGTAGACGGTTCTCCTTTCTAGATCAAAAGGTGCCACTAAGGAAATCCTATATACGACATACGATAGATCATATAAAGTCCGCGAGCTAATCATTCTCTATGATTGATGTAAGTAAAACGATAGTATTATAACCCCTAATACCATTGTTTTTTAATGTATGTCCGCAAAAACTTAAGTTGAATTTAGTAAAAGACCAACATAATTTAAAAAGAAAAGCATATCATCGAGTAACATTTATTCTTGGTTTAATCGGTTCACTCTATCAAAAGTTATTGTAATTTTAATGACGATGCGACCTAAGTACTAGAGAAAAGTAGATAAGTGAACTTAATACATTCAGGTGACCTTTATTAGTCGCTGTTTCTTTACATTAGGCTCCACGTGGCCATAATCGCGGGCACAGCTAGTAGGTACATTATAAAAAAAAATTAAATACAAAGACAAATTATATCGAGTTTAATATTTATTCCCATATGTATAAATGAAAGTACAACAACGATAAGAGATTTAGTTTCCTGTCACGACTAATAACTTAGAACATACTTTATATCAATACAATACCTAACAACAAATTAGGTAGACCGAAATATGATGATCAATCTAAATAACCCAACAAATTATGAAAATCATATTTATTAGATAACGTAATATGTTGCGTGTGTACTTTCTCCAAATCAAAAACATCGAATTCATAGCAAAATTTACAATTTTACGTTAGCGTTAATTATTATGCTTTGAAAACAGAAAATCATAACCATGTGATTATATATGTAGTATGTATGTATGTATTATAAGTAGTATTATGTATGTAAAATTAGTTTACATTAATATTAACAATTAAAGCCCAAAGATGAATCTCGATGCTCAAAACATTTCCTCAGTGCACCTGATTTTACTCTGGTATCCTATACACTAATAGTACTTACCAAAAGTACTAACTACAAGGATAGGAAATCATTATTGCTTTTTTTTCTTGAACTGACTACGCTATTGACCTAGCAAGGTCTTATCAGCTTCACCGGACTATAGCAGCTATAATTATCTTAAGCCTTTCGGCAAACATGTATGATAATTAAATATATAATAAGGCGCTTATATCATGTATATAAATTATATAAAGCGAATGAACTTGACCACGTTGAATGTGTTTTATGTACGATAATCGTTACTCCCAACATTTAAAAAGTATGAATTTAAAGATGATCTAAGACTTCATGTTGGTCCATACATTTTAACTATACATTATTAAGGTGAGAATTTTTTGTACAATTCTTAATTACCGCACGAAAATTTTACCGAAAAATGAGTTTTAAGACTTAATTTAATTTGTTTAGGACATATTGCTTTAGTTACATTTAATACTAAATTAGAAAATACCAGTATTAAGTTATATAGATATTTCACGTTACATTATAATTTATTTATTTTTGGATAATCTATGTTCTTTGTTCTCGATGAAGCCCGTTACAATCGAAGATTTCAAATATTTTTAAATTAAAATCACGTAATAAAATCAGACACATGTAAGTACACAAAGAAATATTTTCACGTTTCTTTATACATAATTAAGAAGAACGCTGTTCAAAAATCATAATCCGACAATCATATATTTGTCAACTTATAAGAAAAGGGAGATGTTAAACCTAGAGAATAAATTGTTAAAGTAATTCTGTATGCCGTTAAGATTGTGTGTGAATCGAAACGCAATTAATTGTAGTTGGGGTACTATCTAATTAAAAAAAGAAAAGTAAACTATATATTTGTTTACACGGCTTCTCTTTTTTTTCTTATTAATTATTATTAATAAATTGTTAAGGCAATTCTAGATGTCACTAAGATTGTCGAATGGATCGAAACGTGATTAATTGTAGCTGGGATATTGGGGCCAGGACTTCGAGCGGTGCACTTCTTTATACTTAAAAGAAAACACGTAAATGTTTAAAAAGATATTTTCTTTTTTTTTACAAAATTCTTAACGCGACCATTCATTATTATATTTCTTAATCTAGAAGATGGAGACGTTAAACCGAGAGAATAAATTGTTAAGGCAATAAAGAAAACGTGGTTCACACGTTCTGTGCTAAGTCATTTTTGCCTGACATATTCTTGAGCCCATTTGATATTTTGACAAAAAAGATGTATTATCATACAACATTATCCGTTTTTGTAGTTACCAAATGGTGTATCACCGGCGGTACACATGGCCTAAAGGTCAAGTTTAACGTGTACCACCGGCGGTACACATGGCCTAAATATCAAGTTTAACCTTTAACCAGTGACACGGAGTCTCACAAGCTACACGTATATTGCGAATTTTTAGAATTGATCACTCTCCCCCGCTCACCGTGACTCCGCGTTTCAATAGTTTTATGTTGGTTTTGGAAGCGACTCGTTCGTTTTTTTGTTTCCCTATAGATTTTAAGTAGAAAGTGATAAATTAACAGTTTTTCTCGCATAGGGTCTACTGGAACGTAAAATCTGGATACTATACCAATTGAGACTGAAAAATACCACTAAGTATTAATACTCCTTTTTGTTTAAATATCTTATAAAAATAAGTCGACTTAAGTTACTAATGTATTTTTCAAAACAAAAGCGGTGATTAAATACAACGACAATTTTGAAACACACAAGTTGATTTTCATAACATAGGGTCTACTGGAACGTAAAATCTGGATACTATAACAATTGAGACTGAAAAATACCACTAGGTGTTAATACTACTTTTTTTTAAAATATCTTATAAAAATAAGTTGACTTAAGAGTTACTAATGTATTTTTCAAAACAAAAGTTGTGGTTAAATACAACGACAATTTTGAAACACACAAGTTGATTTTCATAACAAAAATGAATTTAAAAGTAGTAGTATAGTCCGCGTCAAATGTTATGGCCGCTCTGAATGTAGCTCTGAATTCGGCTTTGCGCATAGTACAGTCAAGAAGTTAATACAAAACAAATTCAAAATATTACCATACGAATATAACATTGACATTTATTCATCTTTGTTACGATATTATACGTACAGTATAGTACGTTTTTAATCAATTATCATTCAAGGAGAGATTTCCCTATTACATTAAGTAATAACAATGTGGCAGTACAACGACCACATTACAACTTTCAAAAGATTTTGTAGAATAAAGATACGACTTCGTTTGTGTCATCTTCTAAACGCTTTGACAGCTAATTTACGTAAACCTCTTTATTTTACATACGTTACAATACCGTTATTTTAAATAAAATATATTCATAATAAATAAATGATTTGTAATAAACAACGGCTTCCATAGAAACATCATTTTTCGAAGTGGATAGGTTTTCTAATAAAGACAAATATACAAGAAAAAGAAAACAACGAAAAGAGCAATCACATTTAATTACCAACAACAGAACTAAAATGAATTCTGAATGCAACTGTACTGCAACTAATAATGACAGGACACATGTGTCAACGTGGGTGAAATAGGGGGAGAGGTGCGCGCGCGGGCGAGCGCCGCTCCCCTTTTACCGCACTGCGTCCCTCTGATACCTAAATTTGTGTTCTGCGCATCTACTTCAGAGCGGTTAAAAAGTTTAACGCGGACTATAAGCCTGTGAGACGTCCTTCATAGTATTATAAATCACCAGTTAGTTAAAGGTTAAGGCAAGGTTTTTTGAATGACATATCCTTCAGGCCATTTGATAGTTTGACAAAAAATTCATGTATTAACATACAATATTACATTAGGACATCATATATAAAATTATTTATTAGTTATCAAATCATGTACCACCAGTGGTACATATGGCCAAAAGATGAAGTTTAACGTGTACCACCGGTGGTACATGTGGCCTAAGGATCGAGTTTAAAGTGTACCACTGATGGTGCACGTGACCTAAAGGTCAACTTTAACGCCGGCGGCCCACGTGGCACGGAACGCGTTTAATAGTAGTTGGGGTACTGGGGCCACGGGTGGGGGTGGTGCTGGTACGGGCCGGGGGGCTGCTGGTAGCCCCAGGGCGGCTGGTAGGGCTGCGCGTACGACTGCTCGTAGGACTGCGCGGCGGCGGTCGCCGTCGGTGCCTGGTAATACGAGTTGTTGTTATTGTTCGTTGTAACCGACGCGTTGTTCACTGTCGGCGCACATTCCTTCTTCTTCGCCATATCAGCGCAACTGAAAATATTGCAAACTAGCTGACACCCGCGACTTTGTCTACCTTGTTTATTATCTTAACAATTTAAATATACCTATATTTTCGACAAAGGAAAAAATATTAAATAAACGTCGAGTAGTCATAAGGATTGCCGTCAGAAGTGACAACTCAGAACAAAGGAACTATGATGTTTTCTTTTATTTTAAATCAATTATATGTTTGTTTTTAATTTTATGATTTGTACATTTAAATTATAAACATTAGTCTGGTTTTCACATGTATTGAAACTCCGAGCACTAATTATATACATTTTTACTGATTAATCAAAACGTTGCAGAAGCTTAGTACAAAATATCAGTATTAACGTAGACAGGTCGGTATACTACGCATCGCTACTCTAACACAAGTGCAACACGTCACAAACATTTTCCCCCTACCAAAGTAATTTTATGTACAAAATCGCTCAACGCAGGTAAGGAAGTTTTCACTTCAAAAATGTAATGCTAAAATATATTTTGGTTACAAAACTTCTTTGCAAACATTGTTATTCGTTTACTTTCCCTCTCCTGCGCATGCGCACCCCATCGCTTGCCCCACTTTACACATCGCTTATAAAATTCGTAGTTTCTCAAAACTTCAATAACTATTGAATATAGATATAATATATATTTAGATATATATTTAGATAAGGGTTAATTGAGAAAGAAGTAAAAGTAAATCTATCCAGCGACAATAACATGGGTACCCAACGGCAGGTAAAAATAAAGCTTGAAATACAGTGACTATAACTTATATTAAATACATTAATTTTCAGAAGCACTCATAAACAGCACTTCTATAAAAATGAAACTACTAATGAAATTACTCAGAAACGTGTAATAAATACTGTATAAAACGGCTCATTCGATTAAAACACACGATCAATCAAAACTCACCAACCAGGTGATTAAATGTTATCCGGAGTTAATTATAGCTAACAAATAAATACATGGTGTACTGTTAATATTTTAGCTTTTGTCTATTACTCTATTGTTCAGTTAATACTTTTTTTTCTCGAACTGACCACGCTATTGGCATGGCAAGGCCTTTATACAGCTTCACCGGACTACTTAATATTTATTGTTCTCCTTCTTTTTCTTGTTTTGGCTCCGCAAAAGCAATTGCCAGTGTCAATGTTTTGTTTCATTGAATATTACAACATATTTTACACAATAAGTGTCGTGTGAATAATTTCAATGCTCCAACAAGATGAAGGTTCTCTTATTAGAACTTTCCAGGAAGTTTTTGTGGCATCTCAGAATTCATATTCCGTGGTATTATTTTACATTCGCTTCACTTATGCACAATAACGATAAATACGATAATTATTTATTATTACAACAGAGTTTTTATATATTTTACAATTATATCCAATTACAACTATATTAAATATAAACCAACATATTACAGTCCCCGTCAATCTCCTTGACCGCTCTGCATACAGCCGCAAGGTCGTTCGGGGGGGCAATAACCGAACGGTATTACGTATAAAACCACCAATTTTACAAAATATAGAGTAAAATGACACAAGATTATGAATAAAATATAAAATCGACTACATGACATAACAAAATCCCGCAAAAAAACTGACATTTATTGTTAAAGAAGATTAGTAGTACCTGGTCGGTAGCGGTTCGTGCTTGTCCTTGCGTGCTCGCTTGCGGAGGTGCTTGGCGAGCGCGCGGGCGTGCGTGTGCGCGGCGCGCGCCTCCGCCGCCGAGCCGAGCTCCTCCGCGAGCTCACGTCGCCTCCACGCCAGGCCCGCGCTTATCTCCAACTCCGCACCCTCTTGCTTCTCATACGACTGCACCAATTCTAATAAACATAACCCTATTATCATATCGGACACTTCGCGGCATATTTTCTGGGGTGTAATAAATGTACAAAAAGGTCGAATAACATTTTTTTTTTTATATATCATACGAGGCAAACGAACTGGTGGGTCACTTGATGTAAGTGATCATCACCGTCCATAGACACTTGCAACACCAGGAGAGTCGCAAGTGCGTTGTCAGCCTGTATAGGGAGGGGGGGGGAGAGGAAGGAAGGAAAGGGGGAAGTGGAAGGGGAGAGGAGGTGGGTCTCCGGCGCTCTCACTGACCGAACGAAACGCAACAATGCAATCATTATTACTTCACGGCGGTTTTCTGTAAGAGGGTGGTACTACCCCGGCCGAGCCGACCCATTCATACTGAAACCAGTAATAATAGACTCAGCGTGGCTCTACTGCCTACACATCGAAGCTAACTTCACCTGCACGTGGTGCACCGTGCTGAATAACGAACGAGGCAATTGCGAAAGCGGCGTAGTAAGGTTTTACAGCCTGACTGGATCGCAACCACCATGTATATGCCGAAAAAGCCCGTCATAGTCATACGCTTCTGCGGGTCGCGTTTCGGAATCAGCCTGTCCAGCCTTTCGCAGGCCGGCGTGACAGCGGCGACCGGCGATGGACAGTGTGTCACTCGGTGGTCGCCATTGTTTTTGTATTGTACTGTGCTTACCATCAGGCAAAGTGTAGTCGTTTTGCCTGCTACAATAAAAAAAAAGATCTTTTTGTCATGTATTAGCTTTTATTTTTTAATAGCTTTTGTTTACAACTTCGCACACATCGATGTATATTTGATCTATCCCTGGCATGTTCACTAATCTGTATTTCCCTCGGTAACATTTCATGCAGTAACTAGTACTGTTGTACTCTCTTGCAAATGAAAGCACCTTACGTCGTTCTCTGTACCCCTGACAATGTTTGTATAAAATTTCAAGGTAGTCGATTGAGTAGTCAATGTAATATCCTAAAATTTCCAGAGTATAGAATTAAATCAAACAATTTCATTTCAAATATTGATTTTTTAAGAATTTGTTATAAAACAGGGAAGCAACACATTTTAAATAAGTTAAGCAAAAACAAAAAAAATTAAATTCTCGGTTTCAGTATTGAGGTTATACAACTGGCGACACATGATGCTCGTCTAATCAAATTTCGATACTCCTATGAGTACACTCTCGTGTACAATAAAAATAAGTATAGAGAGGTAACGTTTTTTTCTTACGTGACGATTTCTACTGGTTAATTTTTTTTTAAATACAGAATGGAGTGAGTCACCATCAAGCTCTTTATACTGTGTCCCGGGGGTGTGCAGCGCGAGGTCAAGCCGCTGCATGTGCAGGCGGGAGTTGAGGGGGTCCCGCGCGACCGCATCGTCGAGTACCCGGCGTGCGGGCGCGTGCTCGTGCCGCACGTGCAGGAGGAACCTCGCGTACTTTATCGCTAATGCGGAGCCGAGCGACTTGTTCTTCGCCGTAGCGATGTATCCTTCGTACAGCTGACTGCACTTCTCGTAATCACCGCGACGCCGTTCCAGGTTCACACGCCTTACGACGTATAAAAAATTAACAGTGTTATTAGACCTTATTTTTCATAAATGTATAATTTAATCCTATTAATTTGTGGCGACAGGAGAGAAGTGCTGGATCCTCATTTACGGACGAGAACGTAATATAGGTCGCAGCGCTCGCCAGTCGCTTACAGAGCCTCGCTCGTCACGTGTTACTTTATGTACCTCATGTAAGGGAAACCTTGTCTTACCGAAAAATATATTAGTGCTTAAAAGATTCTTCTTGGACATTTTATTTGACAATAATAAC
The DNA here is from genome assembly GCA_015888305.1 of Antheraea pernyi. Taxonomy (NCBI): domain Eukaryota; kingdom Metazoa; phylum Arthropoda; class Insecta; order Lepidoptera; family Saturniidae; genus Antheraea; species Antheraea pernyi. Next base: position 1,243,542 of record MU158763.1, on the reverse strand, counting down.
GTTACGGATACTTTCAATAAACTAAACATATTTCGATATTAAATAAAATTCCTATATTTATAGGAAGTAAAATGTCGGTAATCCGATGAATACAAACATAATTCACTAATAGGAACTTATATTACATCAGAGTGACGTAACCTATTAATTCTCATTACATTTAAAAAAGTCGTGATAGTTCGATTGGATTGGTCTGTTGAACTTCAATCTTCTGTATAATAACGTTACGGATACTTTCAATAAACTAAACATATTTCGATATTAGATAAAATTCCTATATTTATAGGAAGTAAAATGTCGGTAATCCAATGAATAAAAACATAATTCACTAATAGGAACTTATTTACATCAGAGTGACGTAACCTATTAGTTCTCATTACATTTAAAAAAAATAAGTCGTGATAGTTCTATTGGATTGGTCTGTTGAACTTCAATCTTCTGTCTTCAGGTTCAAACTCCGGTATGATTGGTTTTCAGAATTTGTGTACGTATATTTCACTTATTACGTATTAGTGAAGGAAAACATATTGAGAAATGTTCTTATAGTAATATTGTATGTGGCAAAACATATTATACAATTCGATTTCACTAAGATTGAAATCGTCCATACCCCCCTTAGGAAAATACCTATAACCCTACAGTGGTGACTGCAGACTGAAGTGATGATGATAAATGAATGTTATAAATCCATTTTCTTTTCAAGTTATATTGCAACTAGAAGTTTTCTAAGTACTCTTTCAGTGTAAAAAACCTATTCACTAGCTTTATTGTATTAATAAAAAACAACAGTTTTCTTGTTTCTCTTATATTATATATATTTCAATAAATAAAAAATTAATGCATAGTGCCTTATTTGTAAACGCTCGCAGTTGATATACAAGAACAACATTCATTAAAAAATATATGTAATTATTATAGAAGTGTTATTTGGCAAAAACCACAATAATGTAGAAACTTAAACAATTAATGGATTATGGTCGAATTTCGACCATTGGACGAACAATAGTTACGGTAAAGGAACTAAATCAGGCGAATAGAATTAAAACCGATTGTGTGCTGTGTTTGGGTACAAAACTGATTACATCTATCACTTATTTAACTTTTTAACTCATTTCTATAAAATTGTACGTGATTATTATATAATTGTAAAGAGAAAGCAATCCATTTATCTTCTATATATGAGGCATATAGCATATTTCAATAAATAAAAAATTAATGCATAATGCCTTATTTGTAAACGCTCGCAGTTGATATACAAGAACAACATTCATAAAAAAAAATTGTAATTATTATAGAGGTGTTATTTGGCAAAAACCACGATAATGTAGAAACTTAAACAATTAATGAATTATGGTCGGATTTCGACCATCGGACGAACATTAGTTACGATAAAGGAACTAAATCAGGCGAATATAAATTAAAACCGATTGTGTGCTGTGTTTGGGAACAAAACTGATTACATCTAGCACTTATTTAAGTTTTTAAGTAATTTCTATAATATTATACATGATTATTATATCATTGTAAAGAGAAAGTTCCAACTCTGAGAATAGATAAACATTTTTTTCGTTTCCTGCAAATTTGGTCTCTATGCACTTAGCTGTTTTTGATTTTATATGCCTCATATATATAATAAGAATGTAAAAAAACCTAAAGTGTCTGTTCTTTTTAGATCTTTGTGGTGTTGCAGGTGTCTAGGAATAAGGAATAAAATACATTTCAATCATTTTTAGAAATGTCTTTCTGTCTGTCTGTTTGTTTGAACACATAAAACAAATACATTGAAGCATATACTCGAGTAATATTTACTTTTTGTTTGATCAAAATCAGTTCACTCTATCAAAAGTTAATTTAATTGTAATTTTAATAATGACGCGACTTAAGTACGAGGGAAAAGTAGATAAGGATTTATGAAGAAACCAACTTCGATTCTATAACTCTGAAATATTGTATTGTATCTTATATTACCTGTATTGTATTTGAACCATGGAGGAGCAAGTCTTCTCTATCCTGTCTAGTATTTCAGCCGCTTTCGCTGGGTTTCCGTGTGCCTCTTCAAAGTGTGCCCAGTGCAGATGTAGTTCAGGTTTATCCAGATGATGTACAGTGCACGCGCGCTCCAACACTTCCCGTTCGATAGCAATCAATTCTGGATCACTCTCAACTCGTTCTTCCAGAAATTTTATAAGCTGGACAAACAAACAAACTTTACAATTAAGAAAATAGTATGGATGTATTGGCAACCGAAAATTTAACCATTTTGTCTTATTATTTATGTCTCTTACTAAAGACATTCCTGAATAACTATTTTATTTATACACATGAATAAAATTGAAGTTTTTGTTTATAATGTCAAAATACCAGTTTTTTAATAAATAGATATGTCGCGACGAATTATTTCTAACTTGACAAAGACTTCGAATAAGTATATTCTGGATACACATATTTTGATAACGCCCAAAGCCCAAATACATGTAGCTGTAGTATTACAATAAATCTTTAAAGCGACATTTTAATAAGGTATAAACATATACCAACTCCAAATAAAACGTATACCAGGTGACTGTTTAAAGTTTAACGCCGTTCAAGCTCTGGTAGTTCATGGTCACGTTTAACATATAATTAAAATAATAATATCACAACAAATACTAATAAACAACCAAGAAAACCTAAGTTAAACTAATAATTATCCTGTAAAAATATTGCTTGCGACTAACCAGTCGCACTGTATATATGAAAACTCTATTTTAAATCACAAATAAAAATATACTATTCAAAAATGGCACGTTATACTATTAAAAGTAAATAATTCAATCTTCCAACGCTCACTTACTCTCATCCAAAATTCTTCATAGAGAGCACACGCAATGAGGCATCGCTCGTGTAAGACCAAAGCACGTTTGAACGAACCGTGCTGCTTCTCCCATTCGAGGTACGCCTTCCAGTTCTTCAACTGACACCTCTCCAGCGGTTTCACGTGGAAATATGGACGTTTGATCTGAACAGCAAATAAACATTTAATTTTTGTAAAATTATTGCTCAAACTGAAATACTTTAGAAAAGATTATCCGATACAACATACAGGAGTTGTTGAGGTATGTATGCTTGGTACACATATATGTTTAAATAACTCATATAAGTATGAATATGTAGCTTAGTTCAGATAAGTCGCAAATTGCATGAGTAAGGCAATAGCCCAAGCCGAGGTGTGCCGTGCATCCTTGAGCTAGTTGTCGAATAAAATCGGCTGAGTGCCTTAAGCGCTCGCCTTAGTAGTCCAGTGAAGTTGTTAAGACCTTGCTAGGTTAATAGCGTAATCAGTTCGAGAAAAAAAAAGTAAAATTATTGTTACCTATGCATTGAATTTGGACAGTAAATTATTAATTTTTCAAGTTTCAATATTAAGAAAAAATAACGTTTCCCAGATTATTTTTATTACTAGACTTTTTTATTATTAGTAAAAAAAGATAAAAATAATAATAATAAAAGCTAAAGCTTATATCAATAAAAAAAAATAAAGAGAATCGACTGAGAAATAGTGGAGAAAGACGTATTTTTCTCTCTACCTATTTATATATAGACTAAAATTTCCCGCGGCTTCGCTCGCATTTCCTATACAGTTATTTTCGACACTTCATTTTATATCTACATACATAAAAAAACAATTGACTGTCTGATTGACGAACGAAAAAATTACAAACTTTCGTCACCCTTCTCACCAACTTATGGTTTGACTTTCCAACAATGCTTCCTTAGTGCTCACCGACAGTGTAAAATAAAGACGCACGCTTATTTCATAGCCCTAGCTCCATCAGGTTGGCTGTGAGTTGTCAACCATATTTGTTGTCATATGTGAGTCAGTTATACTTTTATATATAGATAGAAGATTAGGAACATTACAGATTTTTTTGTTGCTTAAATACCGGACGATAGAACGGAGTAATCGCGTCCGACTGGATCGTGTTTTCCATAAAATAGATACAAAACCAGTGCAATACTGATAAGGTTAGGCGAATCGTGTTCCGGAACCATCCAATGTTATATATCCAGTAATTAAGTGGATTGGTAAGATGTACATGCCTGAACTGTGACCACTATATATAATATACAAACAAACAGCTAATGAAAATAATAATTAGAAATATCACAATGTAAAGGTTCCTAAAATTTGTGAGTGTTAAAAACGTAAATTGAATAGTTTACTCACCCCTTCTTCAAAAGTCCACCTCGAAGCAACCTCCTCGCCAGTTGCCTTGTGAATTTTCCTTCGCACTGATATTATGCGTTCTTTAATTGCCTGTGCTTCTTCTTCCGAGGCCTAAATAATCGTAATTAATTCTTATGTGTTGTATTAATAGCCTATAGTATTTTTAATCTATGTTCAGGAAGTTGTCATTTGCGTTACTGCCTGTATCCCTGTCATTATTGCCCAGAACACAGTTAAAAATAAAAATGTGGCTTTCCTGTCGTACTATTTCATATACACAGGCAGGAAGTTTAGATAGTAGCAATATTTATGGAGGATACTCTGCACTCGATTCTCGTTCTATATCAATTTAAAAAATAAGTGCTTAATATTTGACCTAATTATCTAGAAAAATACAAAAATTATACGCAATCCTCTACGCGTCTATGTTAAAGCACAGTGTCAATGACCGTCGCGTCGGGTGACTTCACTTTCACTAGAAAGTGAACGTGGGAACAATGTCAACATAATAGCAACAAGGGATAACGTCGAAACAATGGTTATGAGGCAAACAAAGACTGTTTATCGTATTTGTTGAATATTTCGATTTTTGTATTAATAAAACAGAACGATACAAATATCATAATTACGTTTAATAGGATTTTTTTTAATATCATTGGAGGCAAACGAATTGGTGGGTGACCTGATGTTAAGTGATCACCACCGTCCATAGACACTTGCAACACCAGGGGAGTCGCAAGTGCGTTGCCAGCCTGTGTTGGGGGGGAAAAAGGCAAGGGGAAAGTGGAAAGGTATGGGAGGTGGGTCTCCGGCGCTCTTACTGACCGAACGAAACGCAACAATGCAAGCACTGTTACTTCACATCGGTTTTTTGTGAGAGGGTGGTACTACCCCGGACGAGCCGACCCATTCATTCTGAAATCAGTAATATCTTCAGCATGGCGCTGCCACCTATCTAAATGTATTGATACGGTGTGAAGTACGTGAAGTGATGAACATACGATATGGTCGAGGGGCTCGTCCTCGCCGGGGGGGAGGTCGAGCTGCGGCTGTGCGTCCGTCGCGTTCCTCACCTCCGCCCGCAGCCGCACGAGCTCGTCCCGCGCCACCACGCCCGTCACCGGCTCACCCATCACGTGCTCCTGGAAACTAAAACCCACACACACCATACTCATCACCATAAATATACCAAAATACCTATCTCAACAGAATAAACCTGCTTCTAGAAGAATCTATTACTTTTCCTTAGGCTAAAGGTCTCTTTCAGTGTCGGAGGCGTGTAGTTTAAACCTATGTACAGGTAGTCCGGTGATGCTGTTAAGACCTTGCTTGGTGAATAGCGTAATCAGTTCGAAAAAAAAACCTACGTACAGTTCACGTCGATCTTTTTGACCGCTCTGAACATAGCCGTATGTTCAGGCTTGCGCATAATACCTTCAAGGGTTTAATACAAAACACAGTTAAATGATTATTATAGGAATCTAGAATTGTCATTTATTTTTCCTTGTCTGGATGTTATACATATAATACGTATTTACACCTAAATTTGTGTTTTGCGCATATATTCAGACCGGTTAAAAAGTTTAGCGCCGACTGTAGACGTCGCGCCGCTAGCATTCATTGGTCACACGCTTCGATCAACAATAACTAGATATCGGGTCGGCGCGAAAAATACGTCTAGGTAAATAACAGCTCACTTGACAAGTGAGCTTTTATTTTATTTAGTTTGTTTGAAACACAACCAATGTAAGCACGTTTCACAATGCTGAAGTGTATTCAAAAATAATACCCGAAAGAGCAATTTAAGGGCCGCAGTATCTTACTTTCCCTAAATACATGTTGAATAAGTTATATTTTAAGCTTCAAACAAATAATATTAAATTTTGAACATAATGACTGATTTTAAAATGTGGTATAAATGTTTGGTCAAGACTCATTAACCACGCAGAATAACGGGACAAAAGTACTTTATTCATTGCGTGTTAAGGTTGAATTCACACAAAATTTGTTTATGTTGTCTTTTCATTTGTGACGGGAGTACATTATTGCTTTGCTCGTTTTATCGTAAGTAGTAGATAATATTTTGAACATTCGTGACTTTATTACTAGGTATCATGGTTGTAATTAGGTTGAACTTAAAACTGTTTTAAAACTTTTTTGCTCCCTTTCTTAGTAAACAAATAGCTACACATAAGTGTTTTTTTTTCGTACTGACTACGCTATTGACCAAGCAAGGTTTTAACAGCTTCACCGGACTACAACACATAAGTATATATTTACGCGGACAGGATTTAGCTTCGATTTTGTACGTGACCATTTATCTAGTTATTGTTGATCGAAGGTCACATGATCGTACGTCTGCATGGAAGCAGGCGCATATCGCGCGATTATTTCTAATATTTCAGTCAGCTCCTACCCTTCACAGTGGTCTGTTATCGTTATATGTTTGAATTTATTATCTCAATCGATGTTGTAGATATAATTAACTTATTCATTGTAACTGTTAACTATATACTGTTACGGATTACATATCATAGAGTGAAAAAAATAATCTTGGAATAAACATAAATTAATATTTTAATGACACAATTTTATTTCTTGTATTTAATTTATCACAACAAGATGTTACGTGACCAATTCGAAATTAACTTGCCATTTTATCTGATTTTTAGAAGTCAGGCTTCCCGTGGAAAATAACCTTACACACTCCAATGAACACGGTAGAAATAAAATATAAACTATGAGAATTCCTACACTCTTTTAATTTTATAAACTTTAGTTATAAAGAGGTATTAAACCCATCATCAAATTGTTAAAATTTATAAAATTGGCAAGTATATGTGAAAATCTTAATTATTTAATCAAATAAAATAATAACGGTTAAAACGAACTTATCAAAATGCGAAGTGTATCCGAGTGTGGGCGTGGCCAGTAGACGATCGTAAATATTCGTTACATTTAAGGCAGACCCATTCTCCGCTTCCCATTTAATATAAGACTCCCAAAGACGGTCGGAACGGAACTCCAAACCGCAAGCCTCTGAAAAATATAATGACGTCATATACCAATAAAAAGCGTGCTATTTGAATTACCCATTCGCAACGTCTAAGAAAATATCCTATTTCTATCACCTTTTTAAATAATAAAAATATAACATACCTATAGCTCTTTCATATTGAGATCTAATATACGTATAATCTTCTGTTCTTGTAGCTTTTATATGATTCAAATAATGTATCCAGAGATCCACCGATAATGGTATAGCTTTCAATCCTTTTTCCAACACCTGAAATTTAAAGATGACGTCGATCTGTCCCAAGTGCGCCTGAGTACTGCCGAGCGTTACCGTGTTCCGTACACGACAACGCTATGAAAGCAAGGGAATATTCAATAGCATATCTTATTTAATTTTGTATATCGCAAGTGAGATGTTGTGTTATAACAAGCTAAACCGACGAACGCATTACGCAACATCAAACTTGTCTTTTAATTTCATGTAAAAAAAATGTTTGCTGGGTATATTACACCTGTTCGCAATCGGCGTGACGATGCTCGTCGAACTCGCTGCATTCTTCACTTCCTAACGCCACTCAATGGCCAAAAATCGAGATCTTCTGCACTCCATGCTACCATGGATTATTAGTTATACGACTTAATAATTAATATCCATCACTCTTTACGTACTTAGTTAAATAGTTTACATTAAAATTATTACAATACATCATGCGTGTACAAAATATAATAAATGTAAATATGCACTAGGATAAAAAAATATACAACACATTAAATTAATAAATATTAATAAATGTAAGCGACGGTAATAACTCCCCAGCGACGACTTCGGCAAAGGAACGTCGTGGACCTCGGCGCACTGCTGGGAAAAAAATAATAGCAAAATACCAGTTATGTCTAAAACATTTTAAAATCCAATTGTTAAGACATTTTTTTTTTTACAATTTCATCATACTTGCACTTAATTAAAACCTTACCAATTGTCAGCTTATTAATAGAATAAGCTATATATTCGTACTTACCTCTAAACACTTCTTTTTACTTCCTTTACGTTTTTCATAATCGGCGTATTTTCTCCAGTATCCATAGCAATATGGATAGTGAGACAAGAAGGCGTCGTACGCCTCACGAGCTGCCTCCACATCGCTCTGTTCAAAATGTTGTATTATGTAATCAAAGTGTTATAATAATACATATAAAACATTTAAAATGAATAAAACTATCAGTTGGCCCTTGCAAATCAACATTTTGATTCAGTTCCCATTGATTCATAAATCAATGAAATTAGCAATGGCTTTCATCACATTTTGAAATTTAAAAAATCAATTGAATGAGATATATCTCTAAACTATTATAAGACCAGTCATGTTGTATGCATCTGAGTGCTGGGCGATGAAAGAGAGACGAATGAGAGAAAACCACGTGTGACAGAAATGCGAATGTTAAGGTGGATGTGTGGTTTAACTAGAAAGGATAAGATTAAGAATGAGTAATTCAGAGGAAGTTTGAAAATAGCACCAGTGACCGAGAATAAGTTAGCATGGTATGGGTATGTCTTGAGGAGATATGAAGACTATGTAACTTGTAAAGTTTTGAGTATGATGGTGGATGGATATATGAGTAAAGGAAGACCGAAAAAGGTATGGATGGACTGTGTCAAAAATGATATGTGTGTAAAGGTGTGAAAACTGAGATGACACCTGATAGGTGTGAGTGAGAGAGAAGGAAAACATGTTGTGCGGATCCTACTTAGGTGGGATAAAGGTAAAAATAAGATGTATCATTATCCCCATCTTTCTGTGTGCAAATTTCTTCCATGTATATATATACATATATATATATATGTATACTAGCTGTTACCCGCGACTCCGTACGCGCTTTTTAAAAAATGTATTAAAGAAATGGAAAATTGTGTACATTACAGAAAAGTTTTTTCAAAAACATTTGTAACTACGACACTCACGCCAACTGTAACATGTAACGTGTACATTAGATATATGAATACAAATAGTATATCGAGTGGGATGGGATTTATCATCAGCAACATAACTGGAACTTCAACCTACTATATACCAAACTCAGTACTCACTAACACTATATAAGAAAGTAATGAAGATTATAAGCTATATATTATCGAACAATATATCTTAAATCTTTTATTTTATAGATATATATAATATGCCCGTATTGTCGATATACTTAAGTTATTCTTATACGTTGTTATAATAACTGAGTTATGTAGAAGCAAACGTGGTAAACAAAACAAAACAATCGCCAAATTGACCAAAAAGATGATATAATTTATATTACATACAAATATATGACTTTCAATTATGTATATTTATTCTTGGAGTCAGTAAGGCACACGTCTGACGTCATCAATTTTACATGGACTAATACATACGTAGCAGTCAATCACTACATAGTGTACCAATTCAAATAAAAAGAGAATCATTAAAATCGGTTCATAATTAACTAAAATATCGATTAACATGCATGAAAAAAATATATACAACCGAACATAGTAACCTCCTCCTTTTTCGAAGTCGGTTAAAAAAGTCCTCTGTCAGCTTATCTGTTCGCGATAAAGTAAAAAATTACCATTTTCATGCTGTTTTCACCAGTAGATAGAATGATAATTCATGGGGAAGGTTTAGGTATAATTTGTCAAAGTTTTCATTTTATTATCCGGGCGGGACAACGTCTTCCGAGCCCGCTAGTTATCTGCCCGTAAAAGCCCCGTGAAAGTCAGTCCAATCAATTAGGAGATAGTAGGATATTGCGGACAAAGTCTTGAGAAACAAAATAAAATAGTTACTTCTTATAAGGTGAGTTATCTTCCAGTGAAAGTCCCGTGAAAATCAGTTCAAGCATTACGGATATTCCACTGCGGCCGAAGGCGAATAAAAAACCTAAATTACTTTTTATAAGGTCTGCTATCTACCAGTAAATACCCCGTGAAAATAGGTCCAACCATTTTGGAAATAGCCATGCGGACGAAACCGCGGAAAAATAAAATAGAACATGTCAACCGCTATAATTTCGACTATCTGGCAGTAAAAAGTAAAATTCCCGTAAATATAGGTCCAGCCGTTTTGGAGATTACCCGCAACAAACAAACAAACAGAGAAATATACTAATATAAAAATATAGACAAAGTATAAAGAAATTTTTTTTGTTCATTTGTAGCCTTAGCCATTCATCAAAAAGTTGTTATTTTAATTGTACACACATAAACTTTATTTTTATAATACGTAATAGAGAACAAATAAAAAATTAGAAATAAAAGTAGTATAAACTTTTTCCATAGGAAAACAAAATAAACTTCGAAAATGTTTGCGATAGAAACTTACCACGTTACCATGGCAACGTATATAATACTAACGCTAACGAAATCTTTATTTGAACAATTTTGTTTTATGATTATGAAGACTAAGAAAATAATAATGATGGATAAATGTCTGTCTGTTCGCGATAAACTCAAAAACGGATTTTCATGCGCTTTTCACCAGTTAAATTGATTCATGAGGAAGGTTTGGTATATCATTTGTCAAGGTTTTATGTTATAAGGGTAGGTTAACGTCCATCGGGCCTGTTTGTTACATAAAAAATACAGTTTACAAAAAGTAGAGGGTAGGGGGTCGCTAAGGAGCTCATGCCATGAGAAGGGTTCAAAACACTACCTTAGAAGATATCAAATTATATTCAAACAGTTGTTTTAGGTTTAGAAAAGTTTTTTCTTTATTATTCTCTAAATATATCAACAACACTATCAAAGATACATTAACAATTACTCAACGTCTTTGCTCTATGTTATTACAACAAAAAGCATGTTCTTATTAAACGAGATAATCGACATCATTCTTTCTTTTAATCTATACTAATATATAAAGCTGAAGAGTTTGTTTGTTTGTTTGTTTGTTTGTTTGTTTGGTTGAACGCTATGATCTCAGGAACTACCAGTCTGATTTGAGAAAGTCTTTCGGTTTTAGATAGTTCATTTATCGAGGAAGGCTATAGGCTATATATCATCACGCTAAGATCAATAGAAGCAGAGCACCAATGAAGAATGTTTCAAAATCGGGCACTTTTTTTGCTTTTGAGCGATTACGTTATTATTATATACGTTGCCATGGTAACGTAGTAAGTAGTAGTAATAATATTCGTCCAATAGGACAGGCGAAGGAATTAATCCATACTGCCAATTCTGAAGTTATGTAGTAAGTATCAAAGCTAACATTTTCAAAGTTTTTTTTTTCCTATTCAAATAGTTCATAGGCGAAGGAATTAATCCATACTGCCAATTCTGAAGTTATGTGGTAGGTATCAACGCTAACATTTTCAAAGTTTATTTTGTTTTCGTATTCAAAATTTTATACTACTTTTATTTCCAATTTTTTATTTGTTCTATATTACGTATTATAAAAATAAAGTTTGTGTATGTACAATTAAAATAACAACTTTTTGATGAATGGATATGGCTTCAAATGACCAAAAAAAACTTTCAGCTTTATATATTAGTATAGATTAAAAGAAAGAAGGAAAAGTCATATAGTTATTCTACAAGTCAAAAATATTTTTCAGGTTATTTACAAATGTAACTATGTATATATCTACAATGATGTATAACATTATGAGATGAATCAAAATAATGTTCTTCAGTATTATATATCTTAAAAGGATCCATAAAAAGGTTTTCTGTAGTATACATTTAACTTATAAGAGTAACCCATTGTAAACATATATCTTCTACACATCATTTAATAAAGAATACTGGGAATAATTTAATAGAATATGTCACACTCAATTTTATAACAAATCGTTTGCCCTCCAGGTTGTACGTCTATGGAACTCACTTCCTTCTGATATTAGGATAAGATCTGTTACAATATTTTTAAAATGTTGTTCATCTATATTACCTCTCGTTGACCTAATATATGCTGTCTTTATCTGTACTTTTTGTATTTTGTGTGTATTTTATATTGCCACCAAGCATTTTAGAAATTAAATGTCTGCTAAGGTTTGCTTGTAAGAGATCTCTCTACGCAATATTGCAGCCATACTGTAAATTGCCGTTTAATTTTTGATTTTTCAAGTGTGCAATAGAGTTTTTTAATGGGTTAATTTGCCAATCTTTACTTAATTAAATATACTGGCTATATTGGGAAATTAATGTAAATCAGTATGACAAAAGGTGGATGGATAGTAACCTAGATGTGCCTAAATAACTTGCAACACTTACGATGCCACTTCAATGTTAATAGACACAATGTTCCCATGCAAAACCCGAGCATATTGCTAGCTATATTTAAAAAAAATAGTTCACCTCCTGGTCTACATATTGCAGCAGGTATGTCCATCCAGTGAAGTCAGTTGGATCATCATTTACCACCTTCCAGTATTTGTCTAGTTCAGGTAATGTCTTCTTTTTTTGTTTCTCATCAACAGATAATCGCTTCTCAGAAGGTACTGGTTTACTCTCCCCATTCTAAAAAAAACACAGACCTGTTACATGACAACAAGAACACATTAGGTTTTATTAATTTTTTTCTGTCAAAATCAAAATCAAAATATCCTTTATTCCATTTAGGCCCTGAGAAGGCGCTTATGAACGTCAAAGCTACTACCCTGCTTCCCTGCTGCTCCCTGCTACCTCTGTTAACACTATCTGGAACTAATGTTCATCTCATACAACTTATAAATATATGTTTATACTAATTTTCAATGTATATAAATTTATATTTGAAATGAATCAGCATTTTAGCTGAAATCTTTAAGTCTTATGCATTTAAATTAATTTCTTTTACCTTAGCAACAGCTTGTTTTTTATTAGACAACTCATTTTCTGAAGTTGGCGATCCTGGATCATAACCATCTCCTTGTTCTTCAGGTTTTCGTTTCCTAGATTTTGTTTCTTTCTTTGATGCCGGCAGTTCATCTTCTGATACAACCTAAAGAAACAGAGAGAAGTTAAATAACCTTTAACAAAATTTTAAGTGGAAAATTTTAAAATTTAAAGATAGACAGCTCATTATAGCTGTACAACTTTGATACACAAATTAACATTAGCAAAACTTTGAGAAATGAGATATAACCTCAGTATCAGCTGGAAGTTCTGCAGGCTTAGGTCCAGGTAATTCATCATCGGATACATTCTCTGCATCTTTGATACTTGGTTTTTGAACTTCAGGAAGTTCATCTTCAGATACAACTTCAGTTTCTTCCGCGCTACCAACCTTTAAACCATATTAATAATAAACATTTGAAATACACACAGCAAATTGGGTTCTACTGTTTTTCATCTACAATGCAACTTATATTGATTAGGCCTTTACTGAATGTTTTTTACAAATAAAAAAAATAATTCATCATGTTTCACATACAAACCAAATATTATTATTTTTCTTAACAATTTACGTAATATAGTTTGGTTATTGTGAATGAGTGAAGTGGATGAAAAATAATACCATGGAGCATGAATTCTGAGATGCCACAAAAACTCTCTAGAAAGTTCTAACAAGGGAGCCACCATCTTGTTAGAACATTGAAACTGTCGCAAGACACTTATTGCAATATAGGATTTCATCATGTTTGAAATACAAAGAAATCAATTTTTCTAATTTTTAATGACAAATTTAAGGTTTATTTCAGTTTCTCTTGATCTAATTGTATGTGAAATACATTTTTTCTTTCTAATCACTTTACATTATCATCCAATCATCCAAGTTTAAAGTCAGTAACATGTAAGGAAGTGTGTAATTCCAAAACACAAAACACTGAAGTGAATCACAGTGTTTTTATTGGAGAGATAAATAAAAACTTACAAACACAAGTTCCTTTATAAGAATATACTACTATTGTGACTCCTAATAGCATTTTTAGGCACACTATTACCATCTTAAGAGCACATTGGTCACTCAATATTGGTTGAGTTTATGACTAAACTGTAAATTTACATTCAATATATATACATATTATTAAATATATAGAAGGAAAACTGACTGACATATTAACACACAGCCCAAACTACTGGAGCTTATGGTCGTGAAAATTTGGATGAAGTTTCTTTTACACTCAGTTTCTTTACTACACATTAAGTGAGCACTAAAGGGATTATGGAAATATTCTCACTATCATAGTAAAAAAGAGGGTACTTAGGTACAAACTCTATCATCCTCGAATACCACTGCCGGCTGGCTCTGTCTATGTTTCGCAAGTCTAACCTTTTTATAATGTGGAGAAGAATCCTACATTGGGGGAGCGTGGGTTTGTCAACCGCCCACTGCCTACTAGGACCCAGAGGTGACAGCTCCGTTCAGCGACTCTTACCAACTAAATAACTCACAATGAACCATACACCACAATATAGGGATGTTACAGGGTAGCGTGAGCAAGCTTTGCATCAGTCCCGGCGGCAGGCGCAAGTCTAACTTAATCCAACTGAACAGAGACGATACTGTTTTGCTATAACTCTAAAATCATCTAGTTGCTAATATACAAAATTACCAATTATCTGGTGGAAATTCATATCAACCTGTCTCAATGTAGAGTGTCGTCTTGGTTTCAGTTAGGTTAGACTTGCAAAACAAAGAGAGCACAAACTGGCAGCGGTCAGTGAGCACAGTTGCATATATACATGAGCACCAAATAGAGATAAAAGTATATATGAAAATTTGTCATTTTTCTGTCAGTTATTCTTTTATTTACCCATAAATATAAAGAGTAAAAAGTAATTATTGTAAAGAAAATGTATACGCACATACTATAAAAAGCACATGCTTACATAAACAAAATGGTACTGGTATTGGTATATCTATTTCAAAATCATAAAGATATTATACCTTGGCATTTTCATTTGATAATTCCTTATTTTCAACTGACACAGAATCCTCCTCCTTAAGTTCTATTTCACTCTCTATTGAGGCCTTTTGTTCATCAATTTCGTTAATATTGTGTGTTATCTCTGAATCAGTCATTTCATTAATATTGTGCGTTATCTCTGAATCAGTAATTTCCTCATTTTGTGTAGGACAGGGTGTAGGATCTGTTATAGAATTGTCATTAGTATGTTCACAGTCCGTATCTACAGGTACCTTCTCTGTAGGATCTGTAATCGTTTCTGAATATTTAAAAGTAGGAGCATCACTTAGAAGAGAGTCCCCATCAGCTAATTCATTGGCAAGTGCAACACTAGGGAATGTAACAGCATTATCTCCAACGTCAAAAGAATCTCCATTAAACCCAGTCGTGTTATTTTCGAGGTAATCGCCGACGCTGCCAGCTGATAGTTCAACTGCATTTAAAAAACCTTGGTTGGATATCGACGATTCATCAACCGTACCTGCATCCACGCTGTTAAACTCTCCCTCCGTTAGTAAATGCGATAAACCATTTGAATTTTCATTTATCAGTGGCCCTTCGTCAGTATCCATGGGGCCATCTGACAAACACTTCTGTAAACATAAGCATCATTTGTAGTTTTCTATTTAGATATACATATAAAATAGCCATGATACCTGCGTCTGCAACCTCTTAGATATCAAACCAATACTTACACGTAAATCAGAACTACTGTCATCATCCATCTCAAATTTTCAGAAAGACAAGTTTTACTAAATGAATCCCGTATCTCCAAAATATCGAAGAAACAATCTTTACTATTACCTGCACGATACTATATACGACTATGGTCTATGTAGTATGTATGTAGACAGTTCCTAATAATTTTTATTTGTCTCTGGTTTCTAAATTTCGTTACATATGGACATGATTCTTGTTACAATGTGAAACATTTAAAATCATACTTTGGAGTTTTTGGCGGCATCTTAGTCTATCATATGGTGGCTTTTATATTTTATTCATAGTCTTGTGTTAATGAAAAATACCACGGAACATAAATGCTGGGATGCCACAAAAATTCACTACTAGAAAGTTCTAACAAGGGTGGCTTCCTTGGCCATCTTCTTAAAACATTGGAATTGTCGCAAGACACTTATTGTCATATAAGATTTGTTTAAGATTGTAATATTATTATCTACTCGACAATGGCAGTAATAATTTGGAAGATTGGTTGATAAAAATAAAGTAATTTCTATGACATGCTACAGTTTCTCACTATACGTAGTATTCTCGCAATAGTCTGTGAATATGATGCCCTGTAAATGAGTATAATATCATAGGGATGATAATTATTATATTCTTTGTCTGAGAATCAAATGCAATGGCTACTGTCTCATCATCACTGTTAAGAGAGATAATACACAATGTTACCGATGTCACCTACACACCAGTGATCCATTTTTTTTTCGAACTGACTACGCTATTGAACTATCAAGGTCTTTACAGCTTCACCGGACTACTTCTTGATGAGGTTTTATAATGCACTTAGTACTTTAGCAGTGATGCGTGTTCATACAAACAGATAGACAGACATTTCTAAAAATGATTGAAATGTATTCTATTACTTCTTCCTAGAAACCATCAACAAATTTTTCATGAAAATCAAAAAAGTACAGACACGTACACGTTAGATTTACATTCTTATTATAAGTATATATCGATTTTTACACCATACATCAACATTAATATCATTAACGCTTATTTTTAAACGTGACATTAGTGGCTTAAGATAACTTACACCCATATTCTAAAACGTTTCCTCGAACGTTCCTCCACTCCACTCAACCTCCGTCAAGGAAATTGGTATTCTTAGTTACGCTTATTTTTAAACGTGACATTAGTGGCTTAAGATAACTTACTCCCATATTCTAAAACGTTTCCTCGAACGTTCCTCCACTCCACTCAACCTCAGTCAAGGAAATTGGTATTCTTAGTTGCAAAAAATCTCCTCCACTTGACGTTCCTCGAAATTTTTCCTCATTCAAGGTGAGGAAGCAACTGTCAAACTCAAGGTACGTCGGGACCTACCTTAAGGAATACTCGTGGAAGATTTACGCCATTATTTACTGTATTCATACGTCCACGATTGGAAATAAAAGTTGATTATTATATTATGATAATTTTTACGGGTGGATTTCTAATTATATTTGAATTATGTCTATGATAGTCCATGCGATTATCCTGAACGGAGGTTTTTATGAGATACACAAAGCCCTATTGAATTTAAGCCTACAAAGGATTCCAAAGAAGCTATCGTCTTCGGAAAGAAACTATCTTGAATATATTGTTGCCGCTTGTATCAACAGCAGAATTGAAAACAGTAAAAGAGGTCTACTCATTTCATCTTTAATTCAGTTGTCAATCTCGTCGAGATTTTATACAATCGGATATTATCAAACAAGTGAAACCATGTTTATATGCAAATCTTTAGAAAAATATGATTTCTTTGTTCAAAAACAAATATATATCGTTTGCTTTTACTTTGCAGATTGTATGTGGAGATTTATATCAAATTAGTCAATCTGTAACATTAGAATTAGTTCCTAAAAGCTTGGAGGTCTGTGGAGTCCTTCACATATCTTTATTAACCAATTAATATTATTACTGAGCCTATCAGATACCTGCAAGAGGTACCAGTGACAAATGTAAATGTCATTGAACGAGGTAGCCTAGTGAGAGCTGCATTTATTAAAAGAGATTTTGAACATTGATTGTGATACTTTTATTTAAATCAAAATGACACATTCATCCTTTAATATCAATATTTTGTGATAATAAGATATTACTATACATTTATTATTATTTCTAATATTATATTATATAATAGAAGTTTCACATAATCTGTCCCAGTTATATAGGCTTCGTCTTACCCCAATGGATGATATCAATTAATTCTTTGTATATCATCATCACAAGACAGTTACTATAGGAGTGCTTTATTTTGAGAGTAAACTAATGGTTTTTTCAACGGGGAAAGGAATCTATACGGAATTAGGATTGTAGAAAAATAGTTTAATAGTAAATGAAATTGATTTCATAGATATAGTAAGGTGCAAAATATCACACACATAAACAGAAAATTTATCACTTCTATATACATTATATTTTAATTTATTTATTGAATTAATAAAACAAATGAATGAATTTATTTATTCTATATGTAATGGTTTATATATATGACTGCTTTTTTTATTGTATCTCTTCTACATTTCTTCACTCTATTGCAGCAATTTTATATATTTCTTCTGATGCTTTTACCAAACACTACTTCTCTTCGATTATTAGACTGTGCAGCTCTTCTTCCCTTTCTTGTATGCATGCATAGTTAATCATCTTTATTTGGAACTCTTGATTTATAACCTTAGACCTAATAGTTTTAGCAGTACCTAGGATGAATAAAAAGTATATTAGTTCAAATTAATGTTTATATCTCAGTACTTCATTTTTGAGGGAACGAAATATTAAAGTTTAGAGTTATAAAAATGGAAAACTTTCTGCACACTTTAAACGTAAAAAACATTATATTTAT
This sequence comes from Antheraea pernyi, assembly GCA_015888305.1. Taxonomy (NCBI): domain Eukaryota; kingdom Metazoa; phylum Arthropoda; class Insecta; order Lepidoptera; family Saturniidae; genus Antheraea; species Antheraea pernyi. The sequence goes on along the minus strand of MU158763.1, from coordinate 1,224,895 downwards.
TTTCATTCACAACAATGTAGCTTATTTCACAAACACTAAACACAAGCACTAAAATTCTGGACCTGGCTATATATGTATTAAAGTACTCGTGCTACAACTAAGATGGCAATCAATAAAATGTAGAATTAAAAATATAACATTTTAAAATGGCTCATATTGTATTAGATTGCATTTGATCATATACTTGTACATATTGCACTACTATCTAATCCTTAGGTAAAGAAAACAAGCTTTATGTTATGGTATACTCTATAATTAAGTACCTATATGATATCATTGTCTGATGGAAATTTAAATCATGCTGTCTCAATGTAGAGTATCTCTAAAAACAAAGTATGAAAACTACTTTTACTTAGTTAATTAATTTTATTTACTTCCAGTAAATCGTTAATGTAATAAATATAGTATTTGATATTTACCTTGAGAGGTGTCTTCTGGTAAATTGTCACTATCAATGACATGCTTTATTTCTGTCTGTTGGTTTTAAAATCCACCATATCCACCATAATAGGATCTTCTTTTCTTTATAGTAGATCAACCGGCACATATGACATTGATTTAGACTTTTATTATTTACTTATTGTAGACAAATTTTCCGACTCACTAAATATTTGTCTTCCAGGAATATTTTGTAATAGAGATAAGTATTAGCATATAAAACAAAAACAGACTTTCAATGTGTCACAACACCACAACAAACATAAAGAAAAGGTCGCAAGCGACGTAACGCAGATAAAAATAAGAACAGATAATTGCAAAGTTTCGAGTAACCATAGACGAAAAGATTAAAAAATACACTGTAATCTATGATTTAATGACGTATACAATGACGTTTTACCTCGACTCAACCTCATTCGAGGATCCCCGAGATTACCTCAACACCATGTTCAGTCGCAACTAAGAATACCGATTTCGAGGATTCCTTGAGGTACTCCTTGAGGTAACCTCGAATGAGCCGAGGTTGAGGAAGGTTTGAAGTAACGTCTTGGAATATGGGTGTTAGAGTATGTGGAGTCTTCATTACATATAGAATTCGGGGATGGGCCTCGTATATGACGGTAGAGTAGTGGGGACGCATACTGCTATGAAACATCGCATAAAATAGAGACGAAAGATACGGTAACTATAAAGAATACCTTTCAAATTTTCATTTCATAAAATCTAATATTCACAATGCCCCAAAAAATTTTCATTTCAAAGATTGATTCAGACAAATTCAGACCTTGTGTTTAGCTTAGATATAGTCTGTTGAAAGCATATACGAAAAAAGTATATGGTTCAAACGACGTTTGATATTCTATAGTCATATTACTAATATTGTAGAGATACGATATCGCATATAAAGTATCAATTCATTACTATCAATAGTACATATCTCAAAAAATACTAGTGAATTGGTAGTCCAGTGAAGCTGTTAAGACCTTGCTAGAATGACTAGAATCGATTCGTTAATAAGCTATAAGTTTAAGTTTTATTATAATTATTCACAAACCAAACCTTTAATCTTCTACTACAAATGCTTCCAACCATATAAAAAGAGCAGTGCGCACTACATTTTTTTTTGTTTTCGAACTGACTACGCTATTGAACAAGCAAGGTCTTAACAGCTTCACCGGACTACGCACCTGTGCGCACTACGTATTTAAAACAATTATATTAATGACAGACTCACGCCGGTTTCCTTTGTGAAACTAGTCAATTGTGTACTATAAAATAATAACTAAATGCATATATACTGCGTAGTATTTATAGTAACAGAAACAGGTATAGATAACTTATTTTAATAATACATAACGCTAAATTTAAAAAATATATTTTTAAAGCAAAATTTACATGAACTAAAAGTAACGTAAAATAACCACATACACCGTATTATAACTAGGTACATACGTATTATAATTATTTTATTATATTACTCCTATCTACGCCTTTCAGAAGTGCTGAGAAGGCCACCTGATTAGACTTCATTCAAAATTATATACCTAACAAATGATAATAACTTGTTCTGTTTCTACTATTCCATGTTATTACCTCATGCATGTGACTTTTTACTACTGACCGTAACATCGATACAAATAGCAGCTTGTAAACTTTGGCTTTAAGAGAAAAAGACTGTCGTTGTACAAAACACAAGTTCGACCCCATATGGAGTACTGTTACCATCTCTGGGCGGGAGCACCTGGATATCAGCTTGGACCATTTGACTCGGCGCAAAGACGAGCTATGAGAATCGTTGACTATCCCAAGCTCACAAACGGTATCGAACCACTAAGTCTACGGAGAGACGTTGCCTCTTAATGTGTGTTCTACCGTTTGTATAATGGGTTGTGTTCCGAGGAACTGTTTAACATTATGCCTGTAGCTGCTTTCCACCATTGCACTGCTCGTCATCGGCAAGGAATTCATCCCACACATTGGAACCGAAATGGTCTCGGATGGTCCGGTTCCGAAGGGGTTTCCTTCCACGAACGATCCGGTTGTGGAATGAGCTTCCTGCTGAAGTTTTTCCTGGAGACTACAGTATGAGGTTCTTCAATGGGAAAATAAATAGGTTACTTAAGGGTCGGCAACGCGCATGTAACGCTTCTGATGTTACAGGCGTCCATAGGCTGCGGTGACCACTTTACATTAGACGTCCCGCATGCTTGTTTGCTACCGTCGTGGTATAAATAAAAAAATTACATTTGAAATTTACAGATACTAATTTTCTTTTGGATATATTTACATTGTTTTTATATAAATTTGTTGTTCGGGTATTTTAGATAGTATTTGATAATATGTACTTCATCTTATTATTTATTCGTATTGTTCGTATCATTCGGATAGAATATATCTATGTTTTAACTGATATTGCTGTTCTCCAATTTTATAAATTCCTTAATTTCGATAGGTTAAATGAAATATCTATTTTTTAAATAATCGATATGTATCGAGCACCCCTAGTCTCTGTTATTACTGTTCTTTGATTGTTACTAGTAGACTAGTTTACAGATTTTAAAATACAAATGGTTATTGTTTAATACCTGTTACAATGATTTCACGAAAAGGACAAAAAGCTATAAACGAAGGTGTTGTCGGCAAGTATATAAAGAAAGACACACCTCCAGATTTACCAAGTCGGTACAAAAAATTTCATAAACTTTTTTGTTGTTATTTGGCCGTGCATATATGATGCAAAATATGTTATATATAATGTTAGTTTGCTGCTGTAAGTACATCAAGAATATTTATTTTTTAGTTATAAATGTTTGGACAACAGGACATAATAAAAGACCTCGCAGCCAACCTTTTGGTGCTAGCGATGGTATTTCACAAAATCATGAAAACAAATTTGGCAAAGCACAAACTATGAGCGGCCATGCGGGAAAATATACGCCGAGTGAGTCAGTACCAAATTTAGCTCACAGGTATATAAAATTGACAATGAGAATGTGTTGCAAACAATAATGTAACATTCTATACTTTATAATAATGTAACATTTTATGCTTCCTAGATTCGCCAGCCTATCTACAAGTAGTGAAACTGCAAGCACTTTAAATAATTACAATTCCCAATATCATTTGGATTCTAATGCGGTAAATAAATATGTTAATTATTTGCATAAAAACATATCTCACCAGAATATTTATACTCTGATAAATTTGATATCAAATATTATGATATCGTTATTAACAACACTTCGTTATGGAGTAAGCAATTATTATCATTCATATCAGAAACACTGTCTTAAAAAGTTATATTTTTGGTGCAGCTGATATTGCTTTCACAATGGCGAAATATTGTATTGTGGCAACACACCATGTTTACTATATTTTCGTTCAGCAACATAAAGTAAAATGAAAGAGTGTATGTGAGATTTCTCCAATCCCATTTTAACTACATGACAATTTTATCACCTAAAAACTGTCCTATATGATACTTGTAGAATTTAATAGGAATAAGTGCTTCCAATACTTACTTTCACCAAAGTCTATTTAATAACCTTGTTTTATTTATCTCAAAAATACAGAAAAAAGTATTATTTTTTATAACAAAGGAGGCAAATTAACAGGTGGTTCATCAGATGTTAAGTGATCACCACCATCCATAGGCATTTGCAACACAAGGGGAATCGCAAGTGCGTTGCCAGCCTGTGTTTGGGGTCCAGGGGAGGGGATTGTTTCTCCAGCGCTCTCATCGATCAAACCAAATGCAACAATGCAAGCACTGTTCCTTCATGTTTGTGTTTCTGTGAGAGGGTGATCCTACCTCGGGCGAGCCGACCCATTCATGCTGAAACCAGTAATAGCTACAGCGTGGCTCTACAACCTAAGTAGTATAATCAAGTATTCCATTATTCATTCATATGGAGCTGATAGGTGCTTATTCTGTAATATTTTATTCCATTAAATTATATTACATATAAATTATAACTTAGTGATTCATTTAATCAATCACACAGTTTTTTCATCTGATCCATATATTATATAGGCATCACATTCAACTCTTCATGAGATAGATGAATCATTCAGCAGACAGACAAGCTATAGATATTACAGGCAGCAACAGCAAGAAGATCCTATATATCAGAATCAACAACAGGTCTGTCTAACTTCACAATGTTTATTTAATTTAATAGTTTCATTATTTAATTAAATAATTTTTTAGTAGTAACATTTCAAATGCATATAGAATCTATGTATAAGTCTTAGGTAGTAGTCTTAGTATGTTTTTTTTAATTGCTTAATTTATAATTTTTTTTCTTGACTGCTTTTGGTTATCTATTGTACATATTTTATTACTATCTACAGTGGATGCACAATAATAGTGTTAAGGAATTTAAGACATCCTTATTTCTAACCTTTACAAACATAATATAGTCACTGTTTTAGTGTATTGACTATGGTTTGTTGTACATTAATCATATAATTTCTAAGTATATTTACTACTCGTTGTCACACTAACAGCAACTTTATTTTCAAGTTAATACAATGATAATTACTTATTGATTTTTATAGATAATTTATGTATTATATAGGTACAACAACAGAAACAACAGCAGTATGCGTCACGAGAGTCCAGTATCCCTAGATTATCATCTAATATGTCTCTAACGCCTAGACTGCATCCACCATCACCACACTCCATTCGCCTTCATAATTGTACTGAACGTAAGCATCTTATTATTGTATTTATATTTATGTAGTTAAGGAGCCTGATGAAGAATAAAAGTTGGTCAGATCTGACTAAGCATGCTATACTTGTGACTGGATTCAATCTCAGGGTCGCAAATTATAAATGGTGACTTATTATTATGCATCATGGCTATAGAATATGCACTAATTGCAGGCGTCAAACTGAAAATGAGTCACGTTCCGCAATGTGTGCATCGTAATTCCGATTCAGTTGAGTACAAATCTCTGAGACACCTACATATCTACCACAGGTATCAACTGCTGTATATGAAGTTCACATATCTTTACCTTAAAAGGGTTTTCATTTTTGAAGTGTCATAAAAAATCAGTATTGATTTTTTTTTTATATTATAGGAGGCAAACGTTCAGACGTGTCACCTTATGGTAAGTGATCGACGCCGTCCATAAACACCAGGGGAGTTGCAAGTGCGTTGCCAGCCTGTGTTCGGGTGATTGAGGAGTGGGGGAAAGGCGAGGGGCAAGAGGAGATGGGCCTCCGGTGTTCTCACTGATCAAACGAAACGCAACAATGCAAGTACTGTTACTTCACGTCGGTTTTCTGTCAGAGGATGGTATAACCCCGGGGCGAGCCGACCCATTCATGCTGAAACCAGTAGTATCTTCAGCGTGGCTCTGCCACTTCAAGAAAGTTTGGTATATTATAATAAGTTTAATTTTGTTCTAGCATACACAACTGTTAGCCAGTCATCACCTATATATTCTAATTATATGAACACATCTGCACTTCCATACCACAATAAGACTCATGGAAGCACCATCATAGCTAATAATCCAGGTATGTTCAACGCCTACTTGTCTCTTTGTTTTTTATATATTGTATAGTACGATACGAAAAGATCGCGAAATGTTGATCTAATATCCCGAATTTTTTAATCTCTGTTTGAATTAAAGAATATTTCGGTATTGTACATTTACTTATTTTAATTAGTAATATTTATTAGCTGACTATAAAGGAAACATTTCGAAGAAAATTCAATACTTGAGAAATGTAGGTGATCTAAATACTAGAAACTGTGACAGACTGGTCGTCCCATGTTTCAGACATACCAAAACCAGTAATAGTTTCTTAGATAATAGTGTTAGGTTTTACAATAAAGTCCCAAAACATATTACCGATTTGCCGGGCTGTAAATTTAAGCGCAATTTCAAGCCGGTTTTAGAGTCTAAAGGCTATTATAGAGTGTATCAATATGCGAACGATCATGATGTCTGGAATTGACTCCTCTCTGTGCGTCCACTAAACCCGGTATTGTAACGTATAATGTATTCGAAATATATATATATGTTAAAAAGATGTACCCGATCGAGTTTCTTGTCGGTTCTTCTCGATGACTGGGTTATTTTCCGAACCGGTGGTAGTTTTGACGTTCATAAGCGCCTTATTAGGACTTAAACTGAATAAAGTATTTTTTATTTGATTTGATATATTTATACGGTTTCATATTCCTATACAATTATAGGAGTGTTTGGAAATTAAAAATATATTATAAGATGGTAATTTTACAAAACCTAATAATGTTATCATGGATATCAGATTACTGAAGATATTATTATTTTGCTGTTCGTTATCAGTTAATTTTTTTTTTTACTATTACAATGATCTGACGGTAATATCGCAATGTGCGAACAATAGAGAATAATTAACATTACTTAATTAGATAATTAAATATAGCTTAAATTTGTAACTAATCTGTCTGCTATATATAACACAAAGAAAATTTATCAAAATCTGCCAAGAATTTCGTTACCTACAAATTTTTGACTTTCGTCCGTTATCCTGGAGAACCCCTTGCGTTTTATGGGGCAAAAAGTATTCTAGATGTAACTTTATAATATTAGCTATAACTGTGCAAGTTTCGTCGAAAACGGTTCAGTACTTTCAGAGTGATGCGTGTTCACAGGAACAGATAGATATAAATTGTAAAAGGATTATTTTTGGCTTCTATATTGATAACAAGGTCTACCCTGATTATAATTGAAAAAATAATTGTATGTACAGATTTGGCCTTGTTACAGTTTTATAGTAATATATAGATGTATAATAGATAAAAGATGATCTTACAGCTAGCAAAAGAACATGTATATAGGATCTAACATAAATAATATCATTTAAAAGTTCACACAGATATAAGATGATATAACTACTATATGTATGAAATGTGTTGGTAATTTCTACCATAATTGAAAACCATATTAGAATAATAGAAATAAATAAATTTAATATACAGGTTCAGATGAATGTGAACTGCCACTACCACCGGGCTGGTCTGCGGACAGGACTTTACGTGGTCGACGCTATTACATGGACCATAACACGCAAACAACGCACTGGACTCATCCTTTGGAGAGTGTGCCTCAACCGTGGCAGAGGGTCTCGACACCGCATCACGGTGTTTATTACTTCAAGTGAGATTTAATTTTATATGACAGAGAAAGTTTGAGATCACAATGCTGACGTCACAAATGGCACCATATGAACTATTTCTTGTTTCGTAATAAAAGATTACATTAATAATTACAATATGAGTAAAAGAGTGATGTATTCCCGCTAAAACTTGCATAGATGATGCTTACTCAACATATCTAAACTGCAGTTAGAAAGTCCAATTCATTGCAACTACACTTGAAGGCTAATTTCTCATGAATAGTTTCATATAGTGGAGCCACGATGTTGGTCATAAATAACTAATTACCTACTCTGTGATTATATAAATTTGGACATAGTCAAAGCTAAGTTATTATATAAAAAACTATAATCAGTATTGTTTTACAAGTGTGGATTATAGAAATTAATAAATTTAGGTGAGAATGAGTTATAGGTTATATACTTATAGCATAGTATAGGTTATAACCTACTATAGGTATATATACCTATAGCATAACTATATATTTCAGTGAAATAACACATCAGACGACTTACGCACATCCATGTTTAGTTGGTGGCTGTTATTTAGTCAGTCCATATGTACCCGCACTTGTACCGCCTTACTTGCTGGAAGAGATACCTCATTGGCTCATTGTTTATTCTAAAGGTATTATAATTTTTGTAATATTCGAATTTCCGAAAAAATCCTCTGAAAATTCATAATTAAATGGATATCGTTTTTTTTTTTTTTGTCATAGGTGGCAAACGAACAGGTGGGTCACCTGATGTTAAGTGATCACCACCGTCCATGGACACTAACAACACCAGAGGAGTTGCAAGTACTTTGCCACCCTTTGGGGGAAGGGTTAGGGGAGGGAGAGGGGAGGTGGGCCTCCGGCACTCTCACTGACCTAACGAAACGCAACAATGCAAGCACTGTTACTTCACGTCGGTTTTTTATGAGAGGGTGGTACTACCCGGACGAGCCGACCCATTCATGTTGAAACCAGTAATAGTTTCAACGTGGCTCTACCACCATAATTTAATATATCAATTCAATAGTGAAAATTACTCAAAGACTTTCAAATGTCCTAGAAATTTAACATACAAACGTTCATTGAAACATTTGACAAACTTATTGCCAATCGTTTTCATATTAGTACCGATTGAAGATAATCGTGAGATAAATGGTTTTAATCGTCATTTATGTGTTGTATTTAAAATAGTTATTTATTTTATTTATTCATTAAGTAATCAACAGTTCATTAAAAATCTTTTCAATAATGTTATCTTTCGCCTTATTCTACGTTTGTAGAAAAAACGACACTAAGAATAGAAAAAGTTGACTATAGCTAACTTCAGGGTGTCGGTTTTTGTAACGGTGTGCGCGCGCATCGTAAAAATTTACTCTCATCATTTTTCCCTAACGCGCCAAAAGAAGTATATAGAAGTATAACTTCAAAAATATAAAAACATATATATTTTAGATGTTAATGTAGTAATAGTAGAAAAATGAAAAGGTGCACGTGTATGTCCGCACGCCGTGTGCCTCTCTGTGTGTGCCTGAGTGAGTGAGTACATGTATATATTTTTGTGAGTTTTTGAATATCAGTTGCGTGTGTTTAATGAGGATTGAATACGTTCCATAAGTTTACTTTTAAAAGCTGCACTGCTGTCAAAGAATATAACTAGATCAGCTGCATGAAGATTATATGAATGAGTACATCTATTCAACACTGAATTACAGGCGTAATTAGATTTTGTTAAGATACAACACTGTATATTAATTAAGAAAGTGGATTGTAACAAGTATTTTTCGAGTTACAGTAAGTTTTCAGTAACGGTTTTAACAGTAGCCAGAAAAAAAATATGGAAAAATAAATATAAATAAATAAAAATAGATAGTTTCAAACTAATTTGAATGGGGTAACTGTAAGCTTAATATACATAGAGTTAACTATTCTCATCATTTAGTTTATACAATTAATCCGGAGGACTCTAGGGCTCCTCAGCGGAGCCATTGAACATCAGACAAATTTGAAATGGCTCCGCTCCGGAGCCCTGAAGTGCAAAGGGTTTATTATTTGATTTTATTACCAGAGAGGAATGTTCGTTCGATAAAATGAACATTTGGTTTAATTCCAAAACTAATTTAATTGAATTGTTTTCAGCTGATCAAGAACTGGACCACAAGTTACGTTGGAATATGTTCCGGCTAAGTGAATTAGACTGTTACTCTGATATGTTAACTCGACTTTATAAACAAGAACTGCAGTTAATTGTAATGAAATATGAACGCTATAGGTAATTACTTCCTTAATATTTTTAGCCAATTCAAAATTAATGTTTACAATAAACCATAAATGAATACGAAGACATTCCTCAATTCTAAAATTTACTTTTCTTTATGGTATGTTTCATTTATGGTTTTAGTCTATGGAGATTTGATATGATATGCTTATTGACACATTTATTTATAAAGTATAGTATTTATGTAGCTGCAATTTTTATAAATGCATTTTTAGAAATCTTTCCCTGAACAATTTAAGAAAGCTATTTTTCAAACTCAAGGCATGCTAACTAACTCCTTTTGCTAATCATAAAGAAAAAAAAAATCAATATGCAATAATTTTGTAAAAAAAAACATATAGGCATAGACTACTGCTACTAAGACAAAATAATTAATGTACTAAAGTAAGGCACTAAATTTTGTATTTTCATGCTTTGTTTTATATGATGTAGTTCATTTTACCTTTTTTCCCCAGATTTAATGAAAATCTTGAGGAAAGTAAAAGATTAAATTTTTATGTCTACTGTTATTTTGCGTCTATAGGAATATTATAAAGGTACTGGGTTTGTTTGTTTGGTTGAACGCTATCTCAGGTACTACCGGTCCGATTTGAAAAATTATTTCAGTGTTAGATAGCTCATTTATCGAGGAGCAATATAGGTTATATATCATCGCGCTACGATCAATAGGAGCGGAGCACCAATGAACAATGTTTCAACATCGAGTTTTTCTTTCCTTTTGAGAGTTTCCACTGCGTGTTAGTGTAGCCGAAAGTAATTATTGCACGCGGACGAAGTCGCGGGCAGAAACTAGTTTTAAACTATCATGTAGGCTCCTACAAGTATTTCTCAGGACTTACTTATAATCAGGTATAAAGTTTTGCTATTTTTTCAGGTCTGCACTATTGCAAGAAATCGAACGGAGAAGACATGCAGGACATGCTCTCACATATCATGCACATTCAAATTGTTAGATTACTAACATATCGCCTTATTGATCTGTGATGTTACATGCTAGGTATATAATACTGAAGTCATAGTATCACTTTGTTTATTTCCATGTTTTATAACTAAATAACACTTAAGTATATTGTTTTATTATAAAAATCATATTAATAAAAATTATCTAAGGACTTTAGTGATGCACTGGTTGATTAATCAATTATATATTTTTTATAATGCAATTCAAAGGGATCATCAAATCATACAAGTCTGGGGATGAGGCATTGATATTTATTTTTAAATTTTATCTCATAAGTGTAAAAAATGGTCTTTGGAATAGGTTTTATTTTATAAGCTATCAACATCTTTGTTAAATTATGTTAACACTTTGTTGACCGACAATTTTACTGAAAAACATTGTTCTTTTTTTATGTCATAGGTGGCAAATGAACAGTTGGGTTACCTGATGTTAAATGATCACCACCGTCCATAGACACTTGCAACATCAGGATAGTCGCGATTACGACTGTATTTCGGAGGAGGAGAGAAAGGAAAGTGGGCCACTGGCGCTCTCACAGACCAAACGAAACGCAATAATGCAAACACTGTTACTTTACGTCGGTTTTCTATGAGAGGGTGGTACTACCCTGAGCTAACTAGTAATACTAGGAAACTAGTAATAGCTTCAGTGTGGCTCTACCATCTACAATTAGTATATTTTTAAATTACTAAAGTTGTGGCGAAAACCTAAATATCGAATGTTTTCTTTATTATAAAGTGAACATGACAGTTCAACAATATTCGGGTATGAAAAGATGAGTAAATTGTCACAGGTCATCAATGTGTTAATTTTTGTTTAAAATAATTGAAACAAAAAATGAAAATCATGATTTATTATTTAAATATCACTAGTGGGTCCGGCGGACTTTGTTACGCTCATATAATAAAAAAAATCTTGCCAATGTATATACGTAAACCTTCCTCATAAATCACTTTATCTACTGGTGAAAATCGCATAATAAATCCGTTCTATAGTTTTTGAGTTTATCGCGAACAGACAGAAGCGAAGACGTCTTTGTTTTATATAATATATAGTGATGTAAAATAAATTACAAGAATAATACAATTCAACTAGAGTCTAATGGTTAAAATTAAAAGAAACAAAACTGGCCAGTGGTAAACTGTTCAGTCCTACCAATGTTGTCAGTCTAATGTAAAAATGTTTATTAAACAAGTATTAACTAATGTGCCTTACTAATAAAATACTGTGAAAATTAATATACTGAATAAAGAATTAAGCATAAATTATTTAATGTGTAGTATATTTATTAGCAAGGGTAGTGATGTGTAAATTGATTATTCCAGGAAATTTTATATTTATCCAAAACATTTGTCTTATAAATATTTACATATTTATTTATAGGTATTTTATTTACTAGTAGTATCTGTTCCCCATAGTTATACTTGTGTTATATTTCTGTCTCACTCTCTTTACCATAGTGTATTGTAGAGCAGTGATACTCAACCTTTTCTTAAAAGGGCCACACATTTCACTTTTTCTTTTTTTATTGTCATTGGTGGTAAACGAACAGGTGGGTCACTTGATGTTAAGTGATGGACTTCTGGACACTAACAACACCAAAGGAGTCGCAAGTGCGTTGCCACCTTTAGGGGGGGAGGGAGAGTGGAGGGGAGGTGGGCCTCCGGCGCTCTTACTGACCGAACGAAACGCAACAATGCAAGCACTATTACTTCACATCGGTTTTCTGTGAGAGGGTGGTACTACCCCAGATGACACCCATTCAGGCTGACACCAGTAATAGTTTCAGCGTGGCTCTACCACCACCAAAAAACTAATGTTGTTGCAGGCTGCAAACCACAAATATGTAGGTATTAAATAAAAAAACGTAATTTCAAATTAAGAACATATTAATGTAGTGAAAACTGGTCGTCCAATAAAACAAGTTTGGTATAACCCTTATATCATAAGGAATGCATTTAGGTTTGGTTATCTGGGATCTATTTAATTTACTCAGCATGCTCATAGTTTTTCTGAAGGGCACAAAATTTAAAATAATTGAAAATAAAGTATAAACGGGGTGGGCCAACAACAAATACCCACAGTTTAAGTAAGGCTGGTGTAGAGTTTTATACATATACCTTTGAATGTTTTTCGATAAAGAGACTGTAAATTACTTTTTTAATCAGTCATAATTCCAAACGTTTGCTTGTTATCAAATATATAATCATTTCCATTAAGAGGCCCCTGTTGTATATTTGAATGAAATAAAACTTCTCACTACATTGCATCATGAGCAAATTTGTTATACTTAAAAAAGATTGGACATTGGCTTATGGGTATACATTTTTGTTTATTTTTAGTCTTATCTCTAGATAAACGTTTGTAAATGATGATTTATTTTCTTCTATATATCAACTTTATAATTTTAGTTTAGAATAATACAAAAAAACACTGTTTTTATTCAACTAATACTAATCTACTGTAAATTATTCAGACAGTACAAGTTTTAAAACAGTGATATAAATTATCGCCTACAGTGAAAATCTGTTATAACGACATCAAAGGGACTACTCATATTTCCTCGTAAAAATGGATAGTTGTAACAGTTATGTTTTCGAGATACAGCATTCAGCTGGGACCTTTGTTCTGGGTCGGCCGGTATATTGTTCTAAATGATGTTGCCATAAGCGGTTTTGACTGTATTTATTTAATTGATAAATAAATCTTTTAAAAAAGAAACAACATATATAAAATAATTTCAATAACTGCATAATAAAAATATTATTATGTAATGGTTTTCTGAACTATAAATAATAATTAGTGTATGGTAATAAGTGACTACACTTATTACAGTTGATACAAAGTTTAGGCTTGGCATTAGAAATTCGCATCACGAATTTGGGGTTGTTAAGGGTTGTTTTTTATAGGGGTTGGTTACCCCTTTCAAAAGACACCCCCCTCGGCCCGCGGAGACGCGTAGTTTTTTTTTTATATGTGTTTGAAGTTACGTGTAATGGAAGTGATTTTTCCTTCAGATGCGCATTTAAAGCTTTATAATACTATAATTTTGTTGTTTTTATATATTTACTGTTGTTTTATAATTGTTCACTATTATTTCAGAAAAATAAAACAAAAAATCAAATATAAATTATTTATATGACGTAAAATGGAACGTCTTCCTGATCTGGTATTTTTTGTTTTTTTTTTCTACTATATTTAATCAAAACTCAACTGTCTCAATCCTAGAAAATAATATAATATAAGTTATTTGTATGATCATAAAACTTCTCCACACATAACACAGGCGAGCGAGCGAACTGGTCCAAGCAAATCCGACTAAGTCACGTTAGGTTAATAGAGGAATAGGGCTGGAGCGAAGCTATGTAGCTAGTTCTCTATGTAGGTTAGAATTGCAAAACATAACAAATTCCTTTTTATGTTAAATATTTTTTAACTACTATGAGCTTAAGTGTGAAATATTTGAGTGAATAATGAGGACGGAAGTTTATTGTACATTTTTTTTTTTGTTGTTCAAGATTTATGCTTTTCCATCAATAATTTATTCCTTAATGCCTAGATATACATAGTCTCATTCAAGTTATTATTTGTTTAGTTGAAAACTTAACCTTTTTTTATACAAAAGTACTATAATTTTTAGTACTGTTACAAGAGCTTTAAATACTTCAAATTTATTTTTGCCACAAAATTTACATTTTTTCAGCAATATTTTTTTGCTCTACGAATATATAGACATAGTATTGTACAAACTGTTGAATTTAAATTTAAAATTCATCATGTTGTTGATATACAATATTACCAATCATTGTTCGGAGGCGACATAATTTCAAAACTTTGATCATGAATATGTCAGTAACTATAACTTTCCGCGGCGGGGGAGTGGTTTAGAGGGGTAGTTCAGGATGCGAATTTCTAATGCAGCCTCACAGTTTATTGCAATACAATAAAATTATGGATATATGAATACAATAATAAGGTACACACACAATTCCAACCTTCATGTAAGTTTTAATCATGTGGTCCGACACTACAATGAATTCTTGACTACTTAATTACTAATTTAATCTTCAATTTCCTCATTATTGGTAATTGCTGTTGTTTTTTTCATTTCTCCTTCGACAATTTCATATTCATCTACTTTTTTAAATCCGGATATTCTTACTACTTTTGCATTTTTTATACCCAGTGTATTAGCCCAAGCCAGACCTGTGAATATTTTTTTTATAAAGCACAAAACTCATGTAAATTGCATATAATACAGTTATTTAATTTCACTTTAACAAAAAGTACTCTGTTTGAAATACATTTAAGAATTATATGAAAAGACCATTACCGGGCGGTTTACTGCGCTCTTCTTCAGTTTTAAGACCATGGTAATAAGCCCAATCAACTTTTCCTTGGTATATGCTGTATATCATAAGCCCGAATGCATTCCAAGCTAGTAGCCCATATGCTATACTAAGGCGGCGTTTCCATAACACTGCTTTGTCTTCAGGAATAGGTTTTGTTCGCTTTCGTACGAAGCTATGCCACCATTTGTGAATCATTTTATAAAATTATATAAACAAGCAAACCACAGACTATTAGTCGTACACATGACACTGGCAGAAAACCTCTTGACCAGTGTTACCAGATTTCAGCTCATCACAGACTACTGAGAGATCTGAGAGCAAAGACTATAATAAGTATTAGAGGGAAACAGAGATTAAATTAATAATTTATTATGTCTTGGAGTTAATCAGCTCGCGTCGTAAACTATGAAAAAAAATATTCTTGGACAGATTGCAGGTTTCTAAATAATTAGGAAATGCTAGTATGCTTTGTACTTAGAGCATTTGTTAAAACGGCTGACTATGAAGTATGTAATATTCTGTTTACACGTTATTAAAATTGAATATGTACCACAAAATATAATACATAATAGAAATATATAATATACTTGTATTACTTTTCTTCGAATTAACCATTGACATAAATATATCAATATTTAAATATTTTGAAATACAGCTTCACGGAAACAGATGCAAAGTAAATAACAAAGGAAAGTAACTATAAAGTAATTCTCCAGTATACTATTTTTATCTAAGATTATAACTCATTGATATTTCGCGCGCAATGAACATCAAGTGACAAACATAACAAAGACTTGTTAAGTAAAAAATGTTGCCCTCTTTGATTATAGGGACTTATTGCATTATTTACGCAGTAATCGTAATAACTAACTATTACAAAACGCTTGATAGTGCAACTGATTTTGGTAAATGTATCTGTTAGTGTCTCTTGTCATTTTTATAGTTAACTTTAACCGTTACAATAACCGATATTTTGGTGTAACTCAGCCTAAATTGACAACATTATAATCTACTGTCAAGAATATTACTTTTATCTATGTCATAACCTCTGCCAGGAGTATTATTATTCTGTGTTCATAACCTACAAATTAGAAATACTTACATAGGTACTTGCAGAATTATACCTATATCAACAAATACAATTTTGAAAATAAAACTTTTCATATAAATATATTACAACCAACATTATGTTTCGAATATGGTCGTTTATGGGTAAAGCTGTTATTAATGGACCGAATATACTTAGCCAACAAACTAGGGTAAAGTGTTCATTTTATTTATATATACAAATTGTTGTGATTACTAATAAAGTAAATGCATAATAACAAATACTAAATTTCCATTTGTTGGATATTGAATGGTAGGTGTGAATATCACAAAATTATTTTAATTTATTACTGTGTGATATAATTGCAGAGGTATGATCAGAGATTATCGCAAGTATTATTGCCATTATTATGGCTAGAGATGAAAGTCATGTAACTACAAAAGTTTTAAGTATGAAGATGGAAGGTTATAGGAGTAGAGAAGAACAATACTCACTACATCTACTAATACCTTTAACATTTAAAAAAATATGTTTATATTGCTCTTGGTACATTTCAATCTATAAATACTAATTAATAAAGCTCAAATTGTTTAGGATCTGTGAGTTTCTTTATCTTGTTACTAGCTTCTGCTTGCAACTTCGTCTGTATAGAATAGTTACTTTGGGCTACAGCTAACATGCAGTGGAAGCTCTGAAAAGAGAAAAAAACCCCAACATTTTTCATTGTTGCTCTGCTTCTATTGATCTTAGCGTGATGATATATAGCCTAAAGCCTTCCTTGATAAATAAGCTATCTAAAACAGAAAGTTTTTTTAAGTTTTATGTTGTGTCGTATTTTACAGATACCCTAAATCATTACATATATATTATTTAGGTTACATGATTGGGTAAATAATAACTTTTTCCTATTCCATGTTTACATACTATTAGGAAATAAACATAATATAATGCAATACTTCTCTCATTCAAATGTATAAGCTTCATTCAGGTGGTTACCACAATAATTGCATCATTGTTATTGACTGTAAACTAAACTTATTCATATTTAAATGAGGTCATACATCACTATTTTGAGATACCGATAGGTTACCCTCCATTGGCAATAATACAAGTACCACAGAAATATATGAGAAGGTGCTACATGTCTTTGAAAGAAGGCTCTAGTAATTGGTTATAAAAAATATTTCTTGTTTTGTGTAAAATCACATTTTTTAGGGAAGACACCTATATAGATATAAAACTTCAAAACAAATCCTTTTCTAAAGACAAAATTTGGTCCATATTATTAGAACTATTTCTGGGATACACAAAATAATATATATACCAAAGTTGCTTCTTTAAAGGATAAAAAAAATTAACCCAATTATCAGAATGCAACTGATCATTTGCAGAACACATTCATCTTAAAAAGAAGATGGCCACCACCATTGCACAAGAAGGGTGGCAAGGTTCCTAAGATGAAGGCCAGGCATTTTGTATATGATCTTATTGAGGATACAAACGTTAGAAAGGCTACAGATATGAAAATTGTTTTGAGCCAGTTTATTGATGGTAAGCTACATTTTAAAAATAGTGCTGAGGTAACATAGAAATATAATAAAAGGCTAAGGGGCGAAATTTGTACATTAAATATTTTAAAGAAAAAATGCTCTGTAGGGCTTAGAATCAATGACAGAACACATTTCCATGGTTCTTAAAATTTTTGTCTGCCTATCACCATTTGTACGGTATTCACACAAAAACTAAAATGATTTTTATGAAATTTGGTATGGTATTCGTTAATACACAGTATAGCAATTAGGACATGTTTTAAATATATAACACATTCGTTTTTTTTTTATCGAACTGACTACGCTATTGACCAACAAGGTCTTAACAGCTTCATGGTCAATACATTTGTATATGTGTATATCTTACTTATAAGAAAATACAAAAGAGAAGGCATATTATAGGGTGGTTCAATATGTGAACAATTTTGATATCTGGAACTAATACCTCTCTATGTGCATCAGTCAAAAATGAATGTAGCTATAATGTTTTTCAAATAGGTATACAATATATAACTAGATGTTGTAGTGCCATACTGCTTCTCGGAGAGCAAAATCATTCTCAAAAGGGTGAGGCCACTTAAATCGCCCATGTCGAGTTTTGACACATAATACAATCCTATGATTTAAGTATTCACTGTGTTTATAATTGAGATTTCACACATACATAGTCGCTGGCACAGCTAGTGTAGAATTATGACATTTTAATAATTTAACTTTCTTCTTGCTGCATATTAAAATAGGATAAACTATAATTTCTCCAAAAACTTTTTTGTATTGTTTAGTCTTAACCCATAATTTTTATTTCGATTTTGCGGCACCTAAAATTATATAATTCTAATTAAATGTTACATGTGTGTTTAAGGTGTTGGCAAAACAGGAGACATCATAACTCTGCATCCCAATAAAGCATACAATGATTTTCTTTTACCTGGTCTAGCTGTGTATGCTACTCCTGAAAATTTAGAAAAGTATAAAGTTGATGAATCAAAGCCTAAGACGGAGGATATTTACAGTTCACCTTATGTACACAGGGTAAATAAAGACATTGCTAATATTTCTACAGTGATATAAATAAATAAATATTATGTATCACCATAATCAAAATGAAATTCATTTACCTACCACTGGCTTTGTTCACTTATTTTGTTATGCAGGAACTAATTTTTACTAGTCATTTTATTAAAATAAATAGTGTAGGGTTTCTAAAACTATTACTGATAATTTTTATAGGCTCAATTTCGGAAAGACATACTTCTCTTGTCGATATGAAAACTACACACCTTTATATTTTAAAATATTAGTAACTTTTTTTATGGAATCCAAAAGTGTTATTTTAATTTATTACTGCCTATCAAGTTTGCAGTATAGTATACTTCTACTATATACTATTTTATCTAAAGTATTAATTGTAATAGTGTATTGTTAAAGGACATTTTGCCATGTATAAAATTTGTATTGAAATGTTGAATACATCATTTTTTTTTACAGTGTCTAATTTCACCCTGTACAACATTACGTAAAATTTATAAATTTTTCACTTTTTTTATTGATATTTTCACACTAGTATATAATATAATTGTGTATACAACAAATATACTACTTTACCCTGGGACACTATGATAACTTGACAAGTAAAAATCAGTTTTCAGGTCACAAGATCTTATTTTATTATCATACACTTTGAATATTTATGAATGATGTATTTCATTTATTGTTATAATATATTTATACATACTATACTGCAGAGGTTCCTAAAGTTTAATGATAATGGAACATCAATCAAATACCTTTTATTTTATGGAAACCCATATTAAATGATTACAAATGAACACTGAAATTTATATAAGAACATTTGAATGCTTGCTAATTGCCTACCTATTTACATAAAAGTAATGAGTCTGTCTCATCACATATTTTCGCTATTTCAAAATAATATTTGTAACCATGCTATTATTTAATATCTAATAATAAATAATTTTAGCAGAACCCTGATGACTATTCTACGGAACCCCTAGCTTCCGCCGAACCCAGTTTGGGAATCCCTGCTATAATGTATATTATCCTAACATTTCTATATTAACTACCTACAACAAAAAGAGGTAATATTATTAAAACTTTGAGACAAACCAAATATTTTTTTTACAGACAATGTCTTTGTTATCCCGATTAGTGTTACAAATAACAATGAATAAGACACAATCTTGGACTCTTGAACCATGGCATATCAAAGCGTCATTCCGGAAAAGTGGTTTTATCGTTCCGGAAAGTGCTATTCAAATGCCACCTGTAGAAATCAAAGGACCCGACTTAAGTTTACAAGATAAAGAGTTTTATATCACTGTAACGGTAAGCGATCTTTTATTCGTAAATATTAGCATATATTTGCAATTTCACCTGCATAAAACTATCGTTTTTCCCATAGATTTAAAGTCTGCTACTTTAGATCAGTAATATGTTGACTAGGATAAGATCAAAAACAGTATCCACTCATGTGAGTGTAGTATTGTTGCGTTAAATATTAATTCATTGTTAACATCGATGTTGGTACATATGGCATGCCTTTGTGTGGTCTAAATAACAAAATATTTAGAAAAGTTTTAAAAATCAACCATCAACAGCATCCACTGCTAGAGATATTGTTCTCATTTCAAGTCCAGACCTCAAATGTGTTAATTACTAAGATAAGCCGCTTCATACATAATTATGGAATATCATCCAATGTATTAGGTTAAATGTTTGTCACAACAGAAGTTGACGGGAAAAGATTGACATACAACAGCAACATTTTTTTCATACTGACCACACAAAGTTGCAGAAGATGTGCACAACAATACGCCTAAGTTACAAACCACCTTCAATCCCGCTATGTAGAAAGAATCCTGTAGTATGAAAGTTATGAGGTTAAAAACTACTGAACGGACTTTCATGCAGTATTCATCAGTAGATAAAATGATTCTCCAGGCAGGTTTAGATTTATCAAGGTTTTTTATTATCAGGGACAACCTGTCCTAAGGGCCCGCTAGTATTGTAGTATAGTATATATATGAATAAAAAGATATAGGTTTGCCGTTCTGCGCGCATCATGCTAAAACAACTGGATAGATCTCGAATTTTTTTTCTTAGGTTTAATTTTAAACACAAGTGTCTTATTACAAAAACAAAATGAATACGGGTTTAACACGAATTTTGCTAACCAGTGCCTAAAATTTGAAACGTAGTTGAACACATTTGAAATACTATATTACAAAAGCGTGTCTAAGCGGTCTTTAGCTAAACATCTAGTGTAAGTTTTTTTATGCTAGCGACACTGAATAGCATTCGTTCAATTCAATCTTAGCATTCAAAACCGTTCCATTGCATACAGATATTTTGCGAACAACTTCAATTCATAAATAATATTTTTATTCAGATTTTCATTAAGAAAATGTACTTATTTTAAGTTGATTGGTTGAAGGTTATCATTATTGTTACATTTTGGTTAAAACAAAATGGTGTCATTGTTAAAATAAGAAATTTATAAGATTAGTAATATATTACGTGAAGGTGCGTGAGGTAGAATAACAGTATAATGTCAGATTAATACATTGTCAAATGTCAATAGTGTCATATAGTAGTAGTTATAATTCACTTGTAAATCTTTAAAATTGTGTAATTTATTTACTTCTTCCAAATCAATCTTCAAAATCATAATTTATTACGAAACGTCTTTCGCAGGCAAACAGAAATACAATAAATCACAATAATAAAATAAGAACTGTCAAGTTAGACAAGTGTTAGAGGATATTTACATAAAATTATGTCCGTCTGTAAACAAGAACTACGAAGATACTCTTTTGTAATCAAACTTTATTAAAACAAGTATTCAACACGTATGTAACATTTTTGTAATAACACGGCAAGGTTTTTATCTAAAAAAGAACTTATCAAGATAGCATCGTTTAATATAAAAATATTATAGTTTTAAGAAACTACAATGTTTATTAGCATTATGCGTGCAACAATGTGTTTTCTTGCAATGGATAATTGGTTAAAACGGGTGTATTTTCTCCTATGTAAATAGAATATAGTGTTGACTTAAAAATGAAACGTAGACGAAGTCACCGGGATAGTTTAATAATAATCTCTTTCTAATCTGTGAGTGGGTCAGGATTCTTTAAATAAAAGTACACGGATTACTATAAAATTTGAAATTATTTAATATATACACATATATCAAAATTATTTTTATATTTATTGTTAACTAGTGATCCGCCCCAGCTTCGCACGGGTGCATTGTTTTTTTATATTATAGGAGGCAAACGAACAGGTGGGTCACCTGATATTAAGTGATCACTACCGTCCATAGACACTAGCAACACCAGGGGAGTCGCAATTGCGTTGCCAGCCTGTGTTTGGAGGATGTGGGCCTCCGCGCTCTCACTGACCGAACGGAACGCAACAATGCAAGCACTGTTACTTAACATCGGTTTTTCTGTAGGTCCGGTGGTAGTAACCCGGGCGAGCCGACCTATTCATGCTGCAACCATTAATCGCTTCAGCGTGGCGCTACCACCTAATGTAGATATGCATTTTAATGATATACTGTTAAGGGCAGATTTCATCTACATTACATGTACAACGTACCTATGTAATGTATTTAATTGGATAAGGAATAATACTGTATTGTATAAAATAGCTTGGTAAATAACATAATTATTTTTGTAGAAACATAAAAATGGTTACTGTGCGTTATCCTTTAGAGATAAATATATACTATCTTGGACTTTTTTAACCGACTTCAAAAAAAGGAGGAGGTTATCAATTCGACTGATTTTTTATTATCGATCTTTTAAAGATATACAATTCCGTAGTACATTAATTTGATCTATCTCGTAAGGTTTAGACAGCGTTTGCGATTTAAACGCACAAAAATATGTTTGTTACGACATCACATTACAAATCTTTTTTTTTCGGCTTTTCTGTACTATAGTATGTATGTATCATACATATAAACCTTCCTCTTGAATCGCTCTATCTATTCCTGTATCTGTAAAATCCGTTTAATAGTCTGTAAACGATTTCATTTCAGTAAATATATCGATGTTAATTTGACGTTCATAAGCGTCTTCTCTGGGCCTGAATTAAATAAAGTATTTTTGATTTGATTGGATATTTACAAACCCTGATAACTGGTTATTTCCAATTCAATTACTATTATATATATTTAGTAGCATTTGCTCGTAGCTTCGGTCGCGCTAATGTAGATTTGATCTGTGACTCGGGAATAATACATTTTTGCTGGATGAAAGGTACCCTAAGTCTTTTTCTGTACCCCTGACAACATATATGGGAAATATTATAATGATTGGTTGTGTACTGAAGGCGTGAAAGCGTAACAAACAAACTGTCTTTCGCATTTATAATATATCTATTTATATTTTTTACAGATAAATAATAACGAAAAAGTTAATGTGAGATGCAGGATTCACCATTGGGCGACAGGTTTGGATAGATTGCCGTGGGAAGAAAATCACTGGAAAAAACCGTTACAACCACTTATCCCAGAACAAGGTCCTGAACTGGAGAAAATGCCATTACCCGAATGAATAGTGCTTTAGATGTTTACATATTAACTTGTTTATATACATACAAGTAAATATTATTTTATTTATCCAATACGATTATTGTATGTAATTACTATGAAATCTTCTACCGGTAGACCACTGATTGCTAGATTTTTGGAAAACCAAAATGAAAGAATACAAAGATAAAAACATACTAAATGGTTTTATTTCAGTAGTTAATTCATAGTTTACCTAAGAGTATTGTAAAACCTGTGCAGCTTTCGATTGCAGTAATGATCGCACTGCTGGATTCCAGTTAAGATATTCTACAGTTGTGGTTTTTTTTTCTCGAACTGTCTACGCTATTGACCTGGCAGGGTCTTCACAGCTTCACCGGACTACCTACAGTTGTGGTTTGCAAGCTGCTGCTCTTTCTCTCCTTCACTGTGGCTCTTCCAAAAATGTTTAGTGCAGATAAGGAATTGACTATCTTACTTGCTAACTTAAGACTTCATTGAGGAACTTATTAAATGAACTTAAAATACAAGTTATTTTTTAAACGCAGGCCTACAGAAAAGAGGCATATTTTTCTAAGCACGGCTAGTCGTTCGTAAGAAAAGAGATATCTATCAAAGGCAATTTCGAGAGTGTACGTTTAATACTAAATTTTTCCATAAAAATGACTACTCAAGCAAAGTTTAAGTTTTAAGAAAAGGCTCGTGGAATAAACTCTGTATTTGTATTGTTGATATTTGGCTTCTTTTAGAAGACAAGTTAGCCGATCACCGTTCTAAAAGTACAAGTCTAATTTTCTTAGCAGATAACTAAATACAATATCTCACCTCCATCCTATACCGACTTCTGAACTATAGGTTTTGATTGAGACGGATTCTAGATTTTACAGGCTACAGTGCCCGTTTAATATTGAATGAGATGTATGTCACTTTGTTACTTTTTCTCATAAAAGAATAAAACATAAAATTTCTTATTTATAACAATGTCGTAGAACACCCAATGTTAACAATGAATTCTACATTTGTTGTCTAGAATAAAAAATGGCGAAAAGATCGTATCTGTCGTTATTTTTAATTGATTTCTGAATCAAGCTTCGGATAGTGTCTTGAAAACACTATTTGGTAAGATAAGGTATTCGGTAAGGTTGAGAAGTCAAACATTTCAATTTAATTCAATAATATATTTATTTAAACTAAAATTAGTAAAGTTTAAATTTTTAGTTATAAATAGTTACGTTATAGCATAAAGTAAATTTTCAAAAAAAAGTATTAACCGACTTCAATATCAATCAAAAACCCATAAGGCACTAAAAAGCGGAAAATAAATAGTTTATCAAAAATAAAACATATGAATATGTGTGCTACCTAGAGATGTACTGGAAGTCGGTACCAACCAAAATTTTTGTATTACAGAGACGCGAGAGTGGACTTAAACTTTGTACCTGTAGATGATATGATTTTCGGTTTGGTTGGCACCGACTTCCAATACATCTCTAGGTAGCACACATATTCATATGTTTTATTTTTGATAAACTATTTATTTTCCGCTTTTTAGTGCCTTATGGGTTTTTGATTGATATTGAAGTCGGTTAATACTTTTTTTTGAAAATTTACTTTATTTTTCCATTTTTAGTGTACATAAATATATTTTACTAGCAGTGCCCGCGAACTCCGTTCCGCCTTAAGTATATTAAAATATGCGCATTTTTGCGGTATGGTATCTATCGGTATGGTATGCGATATGGTTTCAATTGGTTGTACAATAAGTAACGTTTGGTACGAACGCAACCTTTTCAGTAATCCGCGATAGTTTCTACCACCAACTCGGCTACCATCGCTTCACACATTATACACCTTAAGTAATGTAATTACAATGCTTGCGTCATGTTGCAACACAGCAACGAACATAAGCACAATAGGCTCCTAAGAATTGAAGAGTTTTTTTTATAATATTGGTGGCAAACGAACATACGGGTCACCTGATGGTAAGTGATCACGGCCGCCCATGGACAATTGCGACACGAGAGGAAACACAGATGCGTTGCCGGCCCTTAAGAAAGGAGTAGGCTCGTTTCTTGAAAGTTTTCTTACTTTGCCACGGATCCCATAATCAGAACCTAACCAAACTCTCATCAAACTACCCTTGAAGTACATCCTTTTCAATAAAAAATGAATCATCGAAACCGGTTAGCGTAATATTGAGTTATTCGTCTATTTGTCGTGTACATACTTAATGCAAATTTGAAACTTATACGGTTTTGCACTGGATGCCGTTGTCGGAACTGTACCAAATTAAAATGGGACCACACTGGAAGTACCAGCTTTCAAATAAAAAAAGAATAATCAAAATCGGTTCACCCAGTCCAAAGTTATGAGGTAACAAACATTAAAAAAAAAAAAAAATACAGACGAATTGATAACCTCCTCCTTTTTTTGAAGTCGGTTAAAAATGGATTTTGCATAAGTCTTGGTGTTTAAATATGTATAGTCCGCATCAAACATTTTAACCGCTCTGAAGTAGATGCGCAGAACACAAATTTAGGTATCAGAGGGACGCAGTGCGGTAAAAGGGGAGTAAGGTCTCCCGCGCGCGCACCTCTCCCCCTATT
Organism: Antheraea pernyi; assembly: GCA_015888305.1. Lineage (NCBI taxonomy): Eukaryota > Metazoa > Arthropoda > Insecta > Lepidoptera > Saturniidae > Antheraea > Antheraea pernyi. The sequence goes on along the minus strand of MU158763.1, from coordinate 1,198,947 downwards.
TCACCCACGTTGACACATATGTCCTGTTATTATTAGTTGCAGTACAGTTGCATTCAGAAGTTAATTTAGTTTTGTTGTTGGTAATTACATGTTATTGCTATTTTCGTTGTTTTATTTTTCTTGTAGATTTGTCTTTATTAGAAGATATATACCAATTTAATATTATTTATAACGATAATAACCGTCTATTGGACTTAGTATTTTGTAACACCAATATAGAGGTACGACGTTCTCACTTATCAATAACTAAAGAAGATATGCCCTACCATCCTGCTTTGATATTAGAATTTACTAACATTAATATTAAATGTTTAAAAATGATACCAACAATTACATTTAAATACAAAAATGCTAATTATGATAAAATAAATAGATACTTAAATTCATTTCACTGGGTACACGATTTCAGTAACAATACAGATTTTTTATTTTTTTTCTCGAACTGATGACGCTATTGACCTGGCAGGGTCTTCACAGCTTCACCGGACTGGCAATACAGTTGAGAAAGCAGTTATAACTCTTTATAGCCGATTGAATACAGCGATTGAAAGAAACGTACCTATGTACAAAAATCAAAAGGTTTACGTAAATTAGCTGTCAAAGCGTTTACAAAATTACACAATCGCAGTTTTATCTTTATTCTACAAAATCTTTTGCAAGTTGTAATGTGGTCGTTGTACTGCCACATTCTTATTATTTAATATAATAGGCAAATATCTCCTTGAATCATAATTGATTAAAAACGTATAATACTATACGTATAATATCGTAACAAAGATGAATAAATGTCAATGTTAAATTCTTATGGTAATATTTTGAATTGGTTTTGTATTAACTTCTTGACTGTACTGACTGACTTGTACTATACGCAAAGCTGAATTCAGAACTACATTCAGAGCGGCCATAACATTTGACGCGGACTATAAGCACGATGATTTACATGAAGGTTGGTTGAACGATACAGATGTTAATGTGCTTCAGCACCATTTTGTGACCGATTATGGGCAAACTAATGGCATAAAATTTTCCTCGAAAAAAACTTCGGTGAGCCAACTTTTATGATTCTTATAAGACGAAAATTTGCTTCTCCTGTTAGATAGTTTATATTGAGCCATAAACTGTCATTAAAACTGCGACGATTCTTCTTATGCAGTTCTGAATACGACAGAACACTATATTAAGAAACTTTTCAAAATAGCCTATATAAACAAAACTTTCATTTTCTGAACTTTCCAACCTTGTACCAAGAATCGAAAATTTATTATTAAAACAAAATATTTGTTTTTATTTATGTTTTATATATAGATATATGTATAAATTTATGTATAGATATAGGTACTCTTTGTTAAATAATATACATAATAATACAACATGTATATGAGATAAAGTTTTATATTGAGATAATGCACACAAAAACGTTTCTAATTTTCGACAACCTGTTCAACCTGTTTTTCTTCAATATGAAGATTATCTACTGTTACTTCATCAGTCATTTCGTTTTCGGTTAAGCCTTGTTCACGATCTAATTGTTCTTCTATGAAGGCTTGTTCTTCGTAGTTATGTTGTCCGTATTCCAATTGACCAACCTCTGACTGTATTATATCATTTATTTGGGGTTGTACTTGATCCGGAACTTGTACGTTTTGGTGAGGATCTTCATACTCTTGTTGGTCATATTTTTCTTGTTCATAGTTCGAGTATTGTTCCTCGTAGTTTTGGTCATAACGTTGTAGAGTTTCTTCATGCTCGTTTATTTCGTCTGGAAAAGCTTGTTCTGTTTGAACACCTTCGTAATTCTCTGTATTTTGCTGATAATTTTCATTGTTTGCATCATAATTTTGATCGTAAGTGCCCGTATTTTGCTGATCATTTTGATTGTTAGCATCATAAGTTTGATCGTAAGTGCCCGTATTTTGCTGATAATTTTCATTGTTAGCATTATAAGTTTGATCGTAAGTGCTTGTATTTTGCTGATAATTTTCATTGTTATTATCATATGTTTGGTCGTAAGTGCCTGTTACATTTGATTGTTCGTGTTCATAATTTTCCTGAGCTTGGTCAGAATAGAACATCTCCCGTTGCTCAGTGTCAAACGCTTCGATACCTGAAGTAATATCAGGATTATCGCTATTTTCTATGACATCTTCCGCTTGTATTTCATGTTCAGGTATGGAGTCAATGAATTCTTGATTGGTTAAATGTTCAGAATTGTTTTCGTCGTCAACATTTTGGTGTTTTATATCTTCCTCAGAACTTATATTAACATTATCTTGTATGTTAATGTTACTTTTCAATTTAAATCCTTTATCATTTATAATTTCCTCTGGATATTTCACATTGTGTTCTCCTTTAATATTATCATCATATGTATCATTTATTATTTCTTTTGCAGAATCGTTGAATTCTATATCTCTCGTAGGATTTAAATTGTCTTTTTCATTTTCAATGTCATTGAATTTATTGTCTTGTACAGGTATATGTTTCTCTGAAAGTATTGTAGGTTCATTTGATTTCATGTTTTGAGTGTCGGTGTCTATAAAACCATTGTTTATATTAGAATACACTTCGATTCCGTTTTGAATAGAGTTTTTATTATTGTCATAGTTTGATTCTGCGTGCAATATAGCACTTAAGGATGTGTTAACATTGTTTACAATTCTCGGATTAATCTCGTATTCACTTTTGTTTACGTTTTGACTGTTTGCTTCATTTTGATTAAAGGATGCAAAAACCGGTATATTGTTTACTTGATTGAGTGTTTCTTTATGTTCAAAATTCAGCAAACCCTTGGTAATGCCCTCATTAGTTGTCTCTGTTACCATTTTCACACTAATATCTTCCGTTTGATTGTTATCTTTCTCTGGGATATCCATTATGTTACTGTTAATATTTTGTAGTTTATCACTTCCTGAGGTAGGTTCAGGGCAATGGTTGTCATCATCGTGTATTTTATCATGAGCATATAATTCATTTTTTTGTAGTCGATTCAATATATCGTATTTATGCATCCAATCAGAACCGTCATCGGTAGAACTTTTAATACCTGGAGTATGATTAGATAGTGATGTGGTATTTATTTTTGGAATAAGTATATATTTCTTGCTAATTTCTTGTATCATAAAAGATTCATCAGTTATATTTTTAGGGGATTCTGGAACGATGTGACGACTTATTTGGGTACTATAATCAGAAACATTTTCTATTCGCTTCTCAGTCTGGTTACAAACTTCTAGCTGACGATTTGAATATACGCTACGCTGTAAACAGATAATCATTTCAAAAGCGCCAATATAAAAAATGCTTTGTGAACATGTTGATATTTTTATACCAGGAACGGTATTCTTTTATAACTAATAATAGATTAAATCACTATATACATAGAAAATTCTGAAGCAACTTATCCACCTTAATTATGTTTCGGCATGGAAATTGATCAAACTCACTTCTGTATAAAACAAACCATTAGGTTGAATGACAGCTTTTAATCCCTTCATTTTATATATGAACTACCTACTAACTATATTCTTAGGTCCATCAAATTTTCGCTGTTCGAAGGTAACATTTCAAAAGTAATTGTAATTACATACTTATGTATGTACAATTGTTTTATAAGGATTATGACAATAGGAGCAAATATTTATAAAAAACTCCTTACACCCGAATAACAACCCATGTCGAATAACATCTAAGACTTGAGACATCTAAGCCAACCTCACCTGTACTTGGTGCACCCTGCTGAATATCGAACGTGGCAATGGCGAAAGCGGGGTGGCAGGGTTTTACAGCCCGACTGAGTCTATATAGTGATTCGCTTTTGCGGGTCGCATTTCGGGATCAGCTCGTGCATATGCAGCTTTTCACAGGCCGGCATCACAGCGGCGACCGGCGATGGATAGTGTGTCGCTCGGTGGTCGCCAATGTTTTTGGATTGTACTGTGCTTACCATCAGGCACAGTGCAGTCATTTTGCCGTGCTACTATAAAAAAAAGAATAATTCATGGTCATAGAGTATTTCCTAGGTCCGTCTGATTAGCTACCCTCAAGTTAAAAAATCACCAAGCACCTGCGGGTATGCTCCGGCAGCTGCAGTTTACAGCCAGTCCCTCTAGGATTAGTATATTTACTATCTTCCCCATTGTCATTTAACATTCGTTAAGACTGTTCTCAAACGCTAAAACCTATACGGTGTCATTACAAAAAAGTTAAATACATATTGAATACTTGCTTTAAAAAGGTTTCGAATTAAATGCACCGCGGTCGCTGAATGTTCGCCATCTTGCTCTTTTCTCTCGCTTTGGTTACGTTAATTTAGGCTTGCGAAAAAGGATAACGCGAACTTGCCTCGGACGAGCGCGGTGCATTTAATACAAAACCTTTTTAAAGCAAGTATTCAATACGTATTTAACCTTTTTTGTAATAACACCGTTTATGTATAAAAAATGTAAATGAATACTTACTCTGTTTTGTATTGGGACGACTGCAGAATTAAAGCAAATTTTATCAAGTTTCTCTAAAATGAGACCATTACGATCTTTTCGTTGTTTATCTTCTTCAAGAAAAGCATCATACTTTTTCCTCAGCGCGTTAATACGTTCTGATTTAACTCTGCAAACAGTTTAATGTTAAGTCGGTTAATTAGCTTAAGATAATAAGAGATATATCTTTAGTACGAAAATACTTTTTATGTGACTTCCTCATAATGACATCGCGAGAAATGAAATGAAATTTTTGTCTATGACGTTTTACGACCGTGGCAAACAAAGAAATGCCTGCCGACCTTACCGAAGGTTCATAGGAAAGTTCTGCGACTTGACTCAACTTGTTATTTTAACATGACGAGTCTTCATAATGTATGTTCAGATTAGAATGCAATTCATTTTAAGTATACATATTATTTTTGTTTACCTGTTGGCAGTGAACAATAATATAGTAATATTAACGTCATATGAGGGTTTTACTATTATATACTGTATTCAGATTATTTTTATTCAGAATTCAGATTGATTGCAATCGTCCCATGGCGTTAAAGTTCACTACCTAGTACCTATTCTGTTTAAAAGTAGAACATACTTGCTCAAAACTCGGTATGTTAATTTTCAGTGTACTATTAGGTATATACACACAGGAAGTACTTTGGAGACTCGTCCACACTATCGTAATACCTGATATATCTTGTGATCTAGACTCCAATGTTATAAAGTATCTAAAGAGTGTTCTTACTAAACATAATTGATTCATACTAGAATATCAGAACTATTCTAGCAATATGTTTGTAAAACGCCCTAATAAGCTTATTGGAATTATTTGTCCCAGTAAATTACATTAAGAACTTTGTAGATTATTGATTACAATTGTCAGGTAAATCGAACTGGGCTATTGGGAATTCCACATAACTATTTAAGGATAAAGTAGTCCTGTAAGTCTAGTCTTAACAAGCAGCGTTGCCTAAAATTACTGCATGTCTTGGGACCTGTCATTATATTTTAGCCAGATGGCTTAGTACTTCCACATGACTGACCACAAGTTTCAATTGTATAAAACCTGTAGCCAGTTTCAGGAGTTTAGTTTCAATATTCAGACTATCCGAATAAATATATTAAGCTTTCGGCAGACAGATATCAACACACTTCAGCTAAGATTACATACCGTACTGACACTATGAGGTCTATTAAAGTTAGATACAAAATTGTTTATCTATACTGCCACATAGTAACCTTCTATATGTATATAAACTTAATATAAAACCTAACTACTAAAAACAGTTTATTCTTTAGTTACAACTTTGTATAATTTTGTATAATAGGAGTTGCTGCATTTTTCTTAGTACATTTTTCAAATCAATCCTATGCATAATGTCGCCTACAAATCGACGCAATTCATGTAATGGACTAGCAACAACCCACGACTTCGAATGAATTAAATTTTAATATAAAACTTAACAAGAATAAAATGCACGTCTAATGCATGCATGTTAAAAGGGACGGAACCCCCGAATACCCACGACCGGGCCCAGTCACGGGTGCTAGGGGGTAGGAGGGGTAGGAGACTAGGGAGAGGGGAAGGGTAGAGGGTGAAAGGGAAAGGATCCGGGACGCTGGCGGGCAACACCAAACTGCACGTTTCGCCGAAGGGGAATTTATTCGATAGACTTACAATAGTCCTTACAACTGACGCGAATCGCGGTTACAGCGGTCACTGTACACGGGTACAGGTCGCAGAACAGGCAGGCCAGTAGCCACGGATCAGACCGAAAACGCGGGTTCTTCCTGGCGTAGTAGCGCTTCGATGCGTAGCGACGGCTTGAATCCGATGACTCACGGCGAACGATGAATTTTCCACGATGAAACGATGCACGATGAAATTCCGATGATCTTCTTACGATTGACACTCTGTTGTAGATGGTCTGATTAGCTAAGAACCTGCCACGATTTTACGGGGCCCCCGTCGAGCTTAAGTAGTTCGAGGCTATACCGTAATGAGAGCCGCGGTGGCTCTCTCCATTTTCGTTTGTTTACATCTTTATTTTCACTATCATTCGTCGATATTTTACCAAATATTTTCTCAATTACAATTATAATAATTATATGTTATATATCAATAGATTCGTCTCGGAAGGCTCGATACAATGCAATAATTAGCTTAATTATACGATAAATACCTAAAAAGTTATACACGAAAAACATATGTTTTTACGACAAAATTCCATTTTCCTATTTTTCACTTTGGCCTTTTTTGGCCGTTTTATATACTTTCATTACTTTTTATTACTATTTTATACAATTATACATTATTTAACACGTAATTTACTCAAAAAATCCACAAGTTCTAATATTTTACGTAATATGATACAGAATGTTTACTTCTACAATTTTAAAGATTCTACGTTAATTTTTATTGCTATATATGCTTTTTAGCTTTAAACCTATTAATACAATACAATTATTACGCAATTCCTATTAATTACCATGAAAAACACAAATTAACACAAAAAATTGGGTACACTAGAATTGTCCTCACAGTGCCCTATATGGCGTCAGACCGATAATGGTATGTGCGCGCCAACACATGTTTATATTTCGCTAAATTTTACGCTGCGTCGCCAACAAAAACAGTGGTTAATAAAATCATCTGACCATATTAAGTCAATTTACGTATCTAATTTTCTCTCGTACTTACGCCGCGTCGTCATTAAAACTACAATAACTTTTGATAGAGTGGACCGATATTAATGAAACCAAAAGTAAATGTTATTCGAAGATATACTTTATGATTTACGTGAAAAGGTTTCGTCGTGAACGCAGTGCTTTAGCAGTGATGCGTGTCCATACAAACGAACAGAAAGAAAGACAGACAGACAGACAGACATTTCTAAAACTATAATGTATATTGTTAGCAATTTTAACATTTATTGATTATTAAAAACAGAACTGGCCAATTTAGATATAAACTGCTAAGAATCAATTCTAACAATTAATCACTCGTGAAACAACCGACACGAGTTCGGACAGAGCTATCGCACGATATGACGGCCACCGAAAGAGTCGGTCAACACGGCAAGTGCCGCCCCTTATATGGGCCGGCGCAGTATAAACTACCCGACATTTCACGACATTCATTTATTTCCAACAATATAAACAATAGTCACCAGCAATATTTTATTTCA